>CAJVPU010002553.1:0-10428 GCA_910591775.1 Dentiscutata heterogama | reverse complement strand
TCTTATTTTTTTTTAAAATTATCTATTTATTTATCTACCTTATAATTTATTTACCTTGCCTTTGATTCTGGTGGTTTGCTGCTCTAATTCTGAATCTACAGAAAAAAAGAAATGAGATGAGTCTTGATTTTATTTATTTATTTATTTATCTTATTTTTTTTTCATAATTTACTTACCTTTTCCTGCCATCGTCTTTTGTCGTTCTAATTCCGGACACTTTTCGACCAAATAGTTACCTTTCATATTTTATATGGGTTAAACGATTATATCCTCAAGTAATTAGTTATTTATACGGGTCACCCGAATTCATTCGGGTTATCCGAATTCATTCAGATACCCGAGTTACCTGATTATATTCGGGTGACCCATTTTAGTTTTGGGTACCCGGTTGAAAAAAACGATTGACCTGACGGGTCACGGATAGAGATTTTCAAACCGGTTTGGAACCCTAGCTGCTACTACTAGAGGTTTTATAACTAAAGTCTAGTTTAAAAAGTAGTATTATATTTGTTTATACCAAATATATAATTGTCATTTACTATATTATCTAAATTTAGAAGAAGTAAATATTGCTAATTTTTTGATAGAGGTAAGCTATTTTGCCTACTTTTTTTAAAAATTTTGTTGCCAAAAGAGGTAGGTAGTAGTATAGTTAGAATATTTTATATACTTAGTAAAATTTTTGAGTAAAAAAAAGATATTTTAAAAAACAGAGAATTAAACATATATAGTTCAGAAAATAATTTTTTTTTTTTAGTAAGTAATAAACTCTGAACTTGTTAACAAGTAGTATATAAGAACTACTTCTAAATAACAGATATTATCCTTGCAATAAGTGATAAACTCTGAGCCTACTAGTAGGTAGTATATAAAAACTATTTCTAAACAATAGATACTAACTTATAGTTTTGTTCTTAATCCAGGATAACTTTTGTAATATATCTAGTTTACTATTTTTTGGTTTAGATTTTTCTTAAAAATTTTAATACAAGAGATTATCAAAAAAAAGTTTTTATATATAAAGCTTTGCTTTAATATTTAAAATTTTTTTTTAACTATATAATTTTTTTTGAATAATCTTTTAATCAAGAATATTGTTATATAACAAAATAGCATATTTATTAGCCAATATATATGTTGTTGTGTTTTATAAGAGAAGATCTTATTCTTATATAAAGTAGTACTATGTTTATCTGTAAACAAAATATGTGATTGCAAACTATCAAGTTGTAGCAAAAATAGACAATATTAATCTTTTAATAGAAATAAACTATTTTGTTTACTTTTTTTGAAAGTTTTATTAAAAAAGCAAATAAGTGATAGTGAAAAATATAAACTTAGTTTTTTTATTAAATAAAAATATGTTTTTTACAAAAGTAATAAAACATATAAAGCTAAGTATATTGCTAATATTCTTTTTAATAAGTAATAAACTCTAAACTTGTTAGCAAATAGCTATAAGAACTATTTCTAAATAACAAGCACTATATTTATAGTAAGTGATAAGCTCTAAATCTATTAGCAGATAGTATATAAAAATTAACTCTAAATAATAGATATTAGTTTATAGTTTTAATTAGAGAAATGACAAAAATCAGATGATTTTTTAAAAAAGGAGGAGTAAAAAAAGTTAAAATTATATATAAAGACCTGATCAAATATATAATAAGAAAAAGAAAGAAAGGGTATGCTTCTAATAAAAAAAAATTAGGTAATAAATAATACTGCCTTTAGTTTTAGTTTTTTTTTTTATCATAGTCTGTTATTTTGTTAAAAATTTTTATTTGTAAAAAAATAGTACAAGTAATTATTATATAGAAAAAGTTTTTTTATATAACTTTTAATTAAATAAATTGTTTTAAAATTTTATATTAAAGCTATATTTGCAATTTACTAAAAAGTTGTTTATAGGTATAGTAACTTAAAGTAATAATAGAGTTGTTATAATATCAAGCTAGCTTAACTATTTCTTAATCTGTAGAGTTTAGCAGACAAATTTGCCTGTATAATTACTATAAATATATCACTGATTTTTTTTTTTAATTATTTAAAATATTTAAATAAAATTTAATATGATAATATTTGAAAATAAGGATTATATTTTTGCAATATTTGTATTTATATTATAAGACAAAAATTTTAGTTTACTTATAAGCTAAAAATAGACAATTTTAAAGAAATTTTTTAACTAAAAAATTATTTTATAATTTCTTGATAAACTCTTTAAATATTGATTTTAAAAATATAGTTTTTAATACAATATTATAGTTTATACAAAGGATAACAACTTTTATTATTATACTTTTAGTAATTTACTAATAAAAATTAAGACTTGTCTTAAAAGTAAAAATTTTTTATAGCTGAAAAACATATAAAATTTTAAAAAATCTAAAGAAGAAATTATATAGTAAAAATTTTAATACAAGAACTTTGAACTTTTATTATACTAAGTTTTTTAATAATTCTAAAAATTTTTTTAGCAAAGTTAATAAAACAAATCTTAAATTAAATATTTTACTTAGAAAATATATATCTAAAATCAATATTTAAAATTTTATTAAAAAAAATTAATTTTTTAAAAATTAAGCAGGCAAATTTGCTTGCTAGACAGATTAAAAGATAGAGATCAGGGTTTAAGTACTTGTGATATACTGTCGAACTCAGAATATTAGAGAAATGCTAACGCACAAGCGGCGGCTAAAAAGCTTCAAGCATTTTAAGATCTTATACCAGAGCTTAGAGATCGACAATTTTCTTAATTTTCTATTTGTATAAACCACTATAATCAAGTGATAACTTTTATCAACATTTTTTAAGTAGTTCTAGTAGAATATCTTGACTTGATATTAGTTCCAACACTGATGAAATGATTGTCGATGATGTTTCATATCATTTATTCAAGTTTGAAAGAATTGCAGAATATAATAGATATGTAATTACAGAATTACAACAGCAAGTGCAGAACAAAAACTAGTGCTTGGCACAATCAAACAAAAATTTGACAGTCAAATACTTGTTAATACTTGTGATTAAGTCAGACATCAAATGATTGCAGATTAACCAATAGTATATATTTAGCTTTCAATCCGATTTAAACATAAGTATTACAGTATTAACAGGTATTTGACTGTCAAATTTTTGTTTGATTGTGCCGAGCACTAACAAAAACAGAATAATATCTAGGTTAAATAAGCAACTTGAAGAGTGTTATATAATGATTTCTCAGTTAGAAGGGTTATATCAAGAATAGTATAAAGCATATCAAAGACAATATGAAGTATATCAAGAACAGTTTGAAGCAAATAAGCAACTAACTGAACAGTAGAATTTTCGTTATAAAAGCATATTCAGGCTGTTGTTAATATTGCATTAATCAAATAAGAATCATTATATGATGATATCGAGGCTCTTATTAGAAATAATAATAGATTTTCTCTAGAAAATCTATTAAACTATACTCTACAATTATGGTTAAGTCAGCATAATTCAATAGTCATAGAATTTATTGAAACACTAACTACTAATAATTTTGATACAGGTACTGAAAGCACTGAAAAACTTTTTAAAAAGACTATGGCAGTTGATTTGATATATGGATCTAGGTATAGAAAATATATTTCAGAAATAGGTCTCATGGTATTAGCTATTAAATATTTTATCACATGATCAAAAACTATCATTAATATCAATAACCATATTACAAGCTCTGGGAGTTATTCTAGTTTTCAGAATTGGTTAGATAAATTAGATAAAAAAGAGAAAATTTTACCAAAAGGTTTTTTATTCTTAGTATTCAATAATAAACAAAGGTGGCAAAAAAATTATCTTGACTGGGAACTTAATATGGTCACATTTTATATTGTCACCAGTTTTGTTACTTTTAATATGAATTCTTACAATCATATTTAACATACTAATAACCCTTGGGCTTTTGATTCTTTAAGTAGATTACAATATGAAAGCCTTTTTGATATAATGTCCGAAATGCAAGAAGTTATAGACCAAGAATTATATAATTATATTTCTGAAATACTTGATCTGTTGTATAAAGAAAAATTATCTGCAACTAACATGATTGATTCACTTGCATTCAATATAGGTTCAAGTAGTTGTTGTAGTAAACGGTGTTCTAATTGTAATGAAAAAAATATTAATAATTGAAAGCAGATATACCCTAAGTGTAAATCTCGCCTACCTACATTAGTGGAAATGTCAAAGAAAGAAGAAGTGGTAGTCAAGAATATAGCAGACAAGCTGATTATATTTAAACCATATAATATTGAAAAGAAAACTCAACAATCTAATACACTAAGAATTAGTACTACTCAAAAAACGCTTGCCAATCAGAAAGTTAATATTTCAGAAATCTTTATTCTTGACCCTCTTGACATTAATCCAAATTCAACTGCTAATATTGAAAAAGTTCTTCTTTATATTGAGAATATTGCAGAAATTAAAAATGAAATATGTAAATGGGTAGTTGTATCTTGTAATAGCATTTCATATCATACTGTAGAATGGCCAAAATAAAGAAAAAATATCTATGGTTGGTTTTTTGTTTCTGAACAATTGCATGAGGAGATGAATATGCTTCGTGCATATGTGGAATTAAATTGGTATATTTATGTTGTTTTTAAATATTTTATTCTTTTATTTATATATTTTTTAATCAATTAAATATAGGAATATCAATTTCAAACGATTTGCAGTATCTCAGAGATATAAGACTAAAAATCAACTTAACTATTTTAAAAAATACCATGATCACTATAAATCATGGAATTTGGTTTGCAATATCTATTGTCAGGCTATGGTCATGAAACTAGTGTAGCTATACATTAAAAGCTATTCTATTCTATTAGTAGATGGATATTTGTCCTGGGTAAAAAAGCAGAAGGACCCACTTTATCAGATCAAACTCGAACAAGTAGAATTTATTTATCTAATTATTTTTTATTTTTATTTTTTTTTGTGTATTTGTTTTATTAGGTTTATGATTCAACATCACATAATCAATATCAGCATTCTTGTAATTTTGATATAATACTTTGTAATTTAAATCATAATACCCAATAAATAATATATAAAGTTTGAGCTAGGTTCTAATAACTTGAATTGATGAATCATAGTTCATATCAAATCAGATAATTGTGATTGATATAGTTAAATAACTGCAGATTTATTACTACAAAGTGAAAAAGTCAGGCCAAGATTTATTTTAATATGCAGTGATTTGGCTAGTTGATTAAGATGAAGAATAGTTTAGGCATTTCTATTTAATTATTAATATAAGCTTTCAAGTTATATTTATACTAATCTAAGTTCTTATTTTTATTTAGCATAATTGATATCTTAATTATAATCTAAGTTCATCAGCAAAGTTACAAAGATTTAAAAGACAATTAGCATCTGGTTCTATTTTTACAAAGGTAAAACAAAAGCCTCAGACATTTTGTATGCATGATAAATATTTAATTAATTGATTTTTTTTTTTTTTTTTTTACAATAGATATTCATTTATTTGTAAGCCATCATTAATTACAAAATGGCAATCAGAAAAAATAATTCATTATTAAAAAGAGCTGCAAAAAGGGTTTTTTTTACTAGTATAGTCCACATGAAAGTATTTGATATATCATTAAATAGAAATTGCTGATAAAATACAACTTTTGCAGCTTGACCCTGCAGTACGAGATATTATAGAGAAGAATTGTATAGTTTCTTGGTCAGGATTCTTTAATCAGTATCAAGGATTTGATACAATTTTGAAAGAAATAAATAAGGCTATAAAGACATTGATGCCACCCATCCTGCAAATATGATATTGGAAAATTGCTGCTCAAAATTGCAAGAAGTTTATTCAGGTATATATATAATCACTTATAACTAATTAATTTAAAATTTTGCTTTATATAAATTAATTTATATATTGAAAATTCAGTTACAAAATAACTTTTTTAATGCAATTGGATATAATGATCTTTAGTCAACCAGGCCAAGGAATTGGCCAGAAGCTGTTACAAAATGCCTGAGATTTTGAGCCTATCTAAGAAAAAATGATTTTATTAACCCAACAATAGATTTAAAAGCTATCTATAAAAGCTTAGAAGAAGAATATGAACTAAGTTTACAATTAATGAATTTTACTAATTTAGCCAAACAAGCTTAATGTAAATATATTATTAATATTTTTATTAATAATGACTCAGCATCCTTATTTAAGCCAATCCCAATTATCAAACAAGAAGCTATGGCATAAACAAATAAAGTATTTTTGACAAATTCAGAGATAATTTGCAAAATAGAAGCATTTTTTGAACATGCAGATAAGAATGCTTGAAAAATATCATGGAATTTGATTTAAAAAGCATAAGGAATTGTTAAGTATATTGGAATAGGTAAGATCTTTAATTGATTCAAATGATAAATTAAACAATTGTAATTCTATTGAAAGTTTAGAAAATCTGATAAGTAAAATATATGAAATAGAAGATACTGATTAGAGTCAAGTTTCTGAATTGATTATCTAAAACAAAAATTATTGAATTTATATCGTTTTTATTAAATTTATTTAACATGACTTTTTTTATTTATTTATTTATTTATTTGTATTGTTAATTATTTTATTATTTATTTAATTAATTATTTTATTTGAATGTATAACGATAAGAGTAATCTATTATATATTAAAGAATTTGAATTCTGGGTTGGGAAAATAGCATGTTTATTAATTATTTAATGCATATTACATATTAATACAATAATAAAGACTGCACAAATTATACCCAAGTTAAAAAGAATTTAACAAAATTTGGTTTGTAAAAATATTTAATTTTAGAATTAAAATTATATACTCTTTCACATGCACAAAGTATAAAAAATATATATATATATATATATATATACCCAAAGTAATCTAAAAACAAATGTTTAAATTTAGTATATTATACTATGTTTATTATATACCTTGAATTCTAATATTATTCTTGTATTCAAATAGACTAGATATCGTTGAATGCAGTTATTTTATGTGGCAGCTGATGCTGAAATTGGCTGATGGTGAGGCTCACGTGACTAACACTGATCTTCATGCATTTCACAGATTGGGTGCGTCAAAACGACTGTCAGTTGATCATTAAATAAAGATGTGTCATGCACGTGACTTGAATATTATGCACGATTACGTGAATTACTTTTTATATAGTAAAAATCATTTAATATTAATGCATTGACTTTTTTTCTCTGTAAAATGCAGTTATAAAACTGCGATTTAGAGAGAAAGTTAGTAGGTATTTTTATAACAATGAACTTATAAATATCATATTGTCTGGTGTCTGTGTATACAAAGAGAGGAGAAACTGTGAAAGCGAAGATATTATTACTATTTGTAATGGGAAGATCATGAAATATGGCACCAGGTACATTACGGGAATAACAAAAAAAGCTGGCTTTTTTTCTCATAATCCATATTTAACGTGAAGACACAGTGATAGTTACAGTTAGATCCCAAATGGTAAAAAAAAATTGAAAATTTTGAATACAAAAACTATACTACACTAACCAACTTTATTGAAAATAGCTTGCAGCCAAATAATTTTGAATAATTCGAACATGAAGACTATACTTACCAAAAATAATGACTTGAACTATGCATGGTCCTTTTTTTTTAAAAAAAAAAGGTTAGTCTTTTTATTACCCAATAGTTTGAATAATTTGAATACGAGACCATAATTACCATTTTTTTACTGAACTATAAAAGGGACCGAAGGAATACGATGCTTTTCAAAAAAAAAAGAGGTTAGCATTTGGGGACTTTGCCTTGAAAATCAAGTATGGATCATATGATTTACTATGTTCCATAACGTTATTTTCAAGGCAAAGACCCCATTTTATAACCCAGTGATTCAAACAATTTGAATGCGAACTATTACCAATCTTTACTGATCTAAAAGGAACCTTGAATAGAACCATACCTACCAGTCTACTAATCTATAAAAAGGAGCTTGAATTGTCGAAATATG
Source organism: Dentiscutata heterogama (assembly GCA_910591775.1). Lineage (NCBI taxonomy): Eukaryota > Fungi > Glomeromycota > Glomeromycetes > Diversisporales > Gigasporaceae > Dentiscutata > Dentiscutata heterogama. The sequence goes on along the minus strand of CAJVPU010002553.1, from coordinate 2,407 downwards.
ATTTTCAAAAAAAAAAAAAAAAGTTGGCTCTTTATAACCAGTGATTCGAATAATCTGAATGTGAACCGAACCATACTTACCAATCTTTACTGATCTATAAAAGAGACCTTGAATCCTTGAATATGATGCTTCAAAAAAAAAAAAAAAAAAAAAGTTAGCACTTTATAACCAGTGATTGAATAATTTGAATATGCTTCAAAAAAAAAAAAAAAAAAAAAAACAGGTTAGCTCTTTATAATTAGTGATTTGAATAATTTGAATACGAACCATACTTACCAGTCTTTTCTGATCTATAAAAGGAACCTTGAATTACCGGAAATATGCTTTTTAAAAAAAAGATTAGCTCTTTATAACCAGTGATTGAATAATTTGAATGTGGACTATACTTACCAGATCTATAAAAGGGCCTTGAATTGTCGAGAATATGATACTTTTCGAAAAAAAAGGTTTAGCGCTTTATAACCAGCGATTGAATAATTTAAATGTGAACTATACTTATCAGATCTATAAAAGGACCTTGATACGATACTCCAAAAAAAAAAAAAAAAGGTTAGCTCTTTATAACCAGTGATTTGAATAATTTGAACACGTATACTGTACTTACCAATCTTTACAGATCTATAAAAAGGACCTTGAATTGCCAAGAATATACTTTTTTTAAAAAAAAAAAAAAAAGGTTAGCGCTTTATAACCAGTGATTGAATAATTTGAATGTCAACTATACTTACCAGATCTATAAAAGAAACCTTGAATTACCGGGAATACAATGCTTCGAAAAAAAAAGTTAGCTCTTTATAACCAGTGATTTGAATGATTTGAACACGTATATTATTACCTTACCAATCTTTACTGATCTATAAAAGGGACTTTGAATTGCCAGGAATATGACCAATGCTTTTCAAAATAAAAAAGGTTAGTCTCTTTATAACCCAATAATTTGAATAATTTGAATGCAAGACCATACTTATCAGTTTACCGGTACTAAACTATAAAAGTACCTCAGTTTTGACCAAGAATGTTATGTTTAAAAAAAAGCTCTCTTATACTTATTTGAACGTGAATATTACGCTTAACAATTTTTACTGAACTATAAAGAGACTTGAATTGTATTGGCAACATGGTGTTTTTTTTTTTAAAAAAAAGTTGTTTTTTGACCAAATATAGCATTGTTATACAAACAATTATATAAATAAGTTGTTTACACACTTTTTTTTTTAATCAGTCAATCATGCCCTCTATTTCAAGGATTTCTGAAATATTAGCCGAATATCAAGATATTGTTGCGTACCTTCAGTCAAAGATTATTCCACCAAATATTCAAGGATCCACAGCAAAATATAATTTTGAAAGACATTGTAAAAAATTCGAGTTAGATGATATAGCTCTTTACATTTCTGCAGCTTTTAAAGATGGTAAAACTAAGTATGAAAGGCATCGCATTGTCCCCAAATACGATAGTGAATTACACGCTTTATTATTAGAACACTTTCATGATAAAGCTAATCACTGTAACTACCATAGTACATACTCTGTGCTCTCTGAGAAGTTTATTGGTATTTTACAAACAGAGGTGCAAGAATATGTTAACAAGTGCCCCACGTGTGCTGTCAATGTATCTATTAAGGAAAAAACAAATATAAAGCCAGTTGTGTCTGTTGCACCGTGGCAACATATCCAAATAGACTTTATTGATTTTCAAGATTATTCTAAAGTAAATTATGGATATGCATGGTTGTTAACTTGTATTTGCACGTTTTCTAAATTTCTTATCGCAATTCCTATGAAGAATAAAGAGGCTAACACTATTGCAATGCACCTGGTTCAGGATGTTTTTAAAATTTTTGGGCCCCCAGTTATTCTTCAAAGTGATAATGGAAAGAAATTTGTAGCTAATATTATCTCACAAATTTGTGAAATTCTTAAAATTAAAATTAAGCATGGGCATTTCCGCCATCTCCAATCTCAAGGTCAGGTTGAACGTCTTAACCAAACTGTCAGTTGTAGTTTCACAAAACTTTTGTAGAATGAACATAATAAAGTACAAAAAAAAAAGACTGGATTAATGTTATAGACACCTTTATACAACTCTTTCTGACGATCACTGTGCCCAAAACTGGAGCTAAAGAAAACTTAGATTTAGAACACCTGGGCACTAAGCAAATACCCAAAACAGTCTTAAAGAAAAAGTTCGGGCAAGAAAAACCAACCAAAGCTTTTTAGAACAACTTGGCTCAACACAAACTTAGAAATACAAATTCTTGGAGAACTTTAATTTTTTCCTCCGTTTCTGCAAAAATATTAAAATTTTTCTCCGTACTTTTGGAGAACTCGTCTACACCCTATTACACAGATCACTCTCACAACAAAACAAACTAACACAAAAAAGGAAATAAACAAATAAACAAGA
>CAJVPU010002552.1:0-10429 GCA_910591775.1 Dentiscutata heterogama | reverse complement strand
TTCAATATCCGAATATAGATATTTTACATTAGGTATCGATGAGTGATATTCTTGATATTCTTCTTGGTAATATGCTTCTATTTCTGCGAATATTAATTCTATATTTGTTGAAATATAGGTATCAATGGTAATTGTATAGTTTCTTCATAAGTGTACCATTGCCATGGTTCTGCTTTATCTGGTTCCGTTTGTTCTGGTATCATATATTCGTCTACAGGATATATGAATACTGTTCTTTTGATTCTGTATTTTGCTTCTAAGGTAGGACAATTTCTTTGTGAAGTCCATTCCATAGTACTTAATGCTGTTTCTGACCAGATATTTATTAATTTGGTTTCATTTAGTACAATGTTGGCTTCTTCAAAAGTTTCTCAGAGTATGGTTGCTTTTGCAGCTTCACATGTCTTTCCATTTCCGTCTAGGTTTCCTTTTCCTCCCATTCCTTGGTTATGAAGGTAATATAGTTTTTGAGGGTTGTTTAGTAAGGATAAACATATTTTTGTTTTCCCATCTTCTTTCTTGAATAAAGCTAATTGTACTATTCTTCGTAGTGGTAGATTTATATTTTGTATTAGGGAGTCCATTATTAACTGAAGATTTCTGCATTTTCTACAGTTATCAAAATATTCGGTTCTATTATCATCATATATTTCTTTATAATCGTGGAAGGTTGTATATTCTTTACAATTTTTGCATTTCCACATCCATTCTGATATACTCGGAATTGATGTTGATTCCATTTTGGATTTCTTTTGGATTTCTTGGTTTATCTCTTCAATGATTTTGCGTGCTTGTAATTCTATTCGATATTGTGTTAAATTATATCCTTTATTTTCTGCTCGTTGTCTACAACTTTTACAAGTTTTGAATGCCTTCCCTATAGAAGTGTATCCAAATTCTTCTTGTTTTTGTGTCCTTTTGCACCTTGAGCAGCGTTGTTTTTTTGTTAAGTTTTGAATTCTTTTCAGTCTTTCTTCAGGGTTTCTTTTAGAATATGTTTTTCGTTCTTTTCTTTTTATTCTACAATTATTGCAGGTTTTATATACTTTTCCTGATGATTCTTTAAATGATTCTGGATATTCTAATATGGTTTTACAATTTGTACAATACTGGCTTGTTGGTATCTCTTGGTTCATTCGTAGTGTACTTTATTATTTCCTTGAACGTATGAGAATTCGTGCCAGATTTTAATTTCTGCTTTATCGTTTGAATAATCAAAGTTGTCAAAGAATATTAGAATGTAATAGTCTTTTTCTATTACAGTTGCTGTAGAGTTTTCTGATTCTTTAGATTTTGTAATATTTGTTAATTTTTTGTTTCCAATAAATGTTCCTTGATGCACAAGAATTTGTTGTGGTTCCTTTGTTGTAAGGTTTACTACAAAATGTTCGATGTCAGTAATTTCTTCTCTTAATAAGGAATAAGGATGAATTTCCTTATCGTATGATATGAATATTTTGTCTCTTGTGATTTCTGATGCTTTTTCAAAGTATCCAAATGGTGTAGCAATAATGCGTATTACTACTTTTCCGTGTTGAAATATTGATTCTTTAAATAATTGTATTTTTACAGTTATCTGTGATTTAATTATAGATATTACTGTAGTTTCTGGTTTAATGTGTATAGATTTAAATAGTTTTTCTATGTGCCACTCTAAATGCTTTAGTGGTGAATGTTGTTTAAAGCTTTTTACGTAATAATATATATTTACTGGTTCTCTAGAATATGCTCTGGTAGTTTCTTCGTCAATTTCTGTTAGTAATGTTGTGGTGTCAGTATTTAGCTGTAGGTCTGAAGTTGGTTTTGGTATTAATATTTGCTCTGCTTTTTCTTCCTTCAAAAGGTTCATTATTTGATATTCTACTTGTTGTATCAGCTTCTTTAGTTCACTATGATATTGTTCTAAATATGTTTGTTGAACTATTTCTGTTTCTTCTTTTTGATAATTTTCCGTTTGATTAAGGTATCGATAAAGATTTATATGGTAGTGTAATAATTCTTCTATTTCAGATTCTTGTTGCATTAATAGTATCTGAATTGTCCTGTAAGTAACTGTTCAACAGTTGGTTCAGGGATTTCGTATCCACAATAGTTGAATAAGCTTTCTGGTATAGCTTCTCTAACTAATGCTTTTACCGAATCCAAGTATTTTGTTTGGTAATATTTTCTTTCGTTTGTAGTATCTTCTATTTCGTTTTTTTCGAGTTTTAGATAAAAGTGATGGATAAGGTTATTTAGAGTAATCCAATCCTTGTACTTCTTATTCTTGTAGGCGTTTTCAATTGTTAGTGATTGTTTTTCTGTGATTTTAAATTCTTTTTGTATCTTTGGTAATTCGTATTTTTCTGAAATAATGTTTAAATGTTTAAATCCTAATTTCAGTTCGTTAAGTGTTAGAACATGTTTGTAATGAGGTTCTTCAAAATATCGAAGTCTTTTTTTTTAAAGGTATCCACTTCTTCAAATAGATATATTTTTCTGTCAAGTATTTTATTATATCATTGTAATTATTTTGGTTACTCAATTCCATTAATTCTTAAGGTTCGTAAATTTCTTGGTAATGTCTATTAAGGGTTTCTGTTGTTATTGGGTTTTGGAATTCGAAATTATATTTCCGTTGTTGGTTCACTCTTTTCTGGGTCTATTAATATTAATTCCTCTATTGCTTCTATTCGTATTTTATGTTTTTCTGCGTTTCTTTCACTGATCTGTTCAAATCTTGTAATTCTTTCTTGCCACACTTCAGGAATTGTGTATTTATACTCTTGTAGATATTGTGGTTGTTTCAATTCCTTGGTTAATGCTTCTTTTTCTTCTACTAGGTCTTCAAGAATCAGTTGGTAAAGGTTTAAGACAGATCCTTTTGTCCAAGGTACAAATACTTCTTGGTGATATTCTCGTATTAGTTGAATAGCTTTTTCTTTTGGTGGTGTTTTGCTATCTCTCCACGTATATCATTTAGCTTTTTGTCTTAATGCTTGTACTTTTGTGAAGTTGACGTTAGAATTATTGCCGTTCCTTTTTGAATATATCGTTTTAAAGAATCGGAACAAGAGTACAAGTTTGTATCTTTCTTTTTTATCGGTTCTAGTGTTATCGTTGGGATTATTTTCCATGAAAAGTATAAGGTTCTTAATTTATATTCTTCTTTCAATTGTAGCTTTTCTTGTAAGGTTATCTTCAAATGCTTTTTCTTCTTTGCTTCAGAGGTGTTCTTTTATTTTCTGATATTTCTTCGAGATATTTAAGTTCTTCTTCCTCGTCTAAGACTATTAAGGCTTCTTCTTCGTATAGTACGTCTTCTGCTATAAATATAATATTATACAATACTGATTTTAAAGGTATTGGAATATCGTGACTTAAATTGATATCTCGTATTTGTTTGAATTGTTTTGCTGTTACTGTTAAAGTAGTTTCGTATTTTTGTATTTCTGTAGTAGTTCTGGGTTGATAGAAATTAAATCCTGTAAGTAATATTGCTAATTGCAAGGTTTTCAATATGGTTCCCAATCTTAAGTCGTTTGTAGGGTTATACCTTGCTATCAAATTTGCAAGTGTTACTACAATGTCTGAGCGAATTTCTTCTACTGGTCTTTGGAATATTATTCTTGGTGTGGATTTATTTCTTTAAGATAGGTATTCCTTGGTTCCGGATAATGGTTCCAGAAGTATTTAAATGGCCAAAATTCAGGATTTTCTGATACTGATCTAGTTATTTGTTCAGGATATGTATCCCAGATTCTTGAGTTTTCACTTGATATATCTGATTCGTCAGCGTAATATTCTTCTGATAGAGTTTCAGTTATAGGTTTCTTATGATAATAAATAATTATTTTGTATTCAATATAATAAATTTCTTCTGAATATGATAATTTTTGGTTATTAGCCCCGTTTTTCGAGGTCATAACTAAGTCTCTTAGTTTTCTTGTTGTGGCACTATTCCTTCTAAAATTTCGTTTAGTGCTTCAATTTCTAGTAGTAGGTTGTTAATTCCTAGTTCAAATGGTAACGTATGATCTATTGTAAGATCTAAAGTTTGAAATAAGGTGTGTATTTTTGTTTTCAAAGATGTTCTTTGAATTGCTCGTAGATTTAAAGATGTTGATTCGAATAGGTATAAGAATTCAATATTTCTTCGAATATTCTTGAGTGCTTCAATTGTTGTATTCCTTCTTGAAGTAATTATGTTTTCAATTGCAGGGTGTTCTTCTGGTTGATTATTAATTACTCTTGGTGGGTATGTTATTCGTAAGTTTTCTACTTCAGTTGTTGTAACTTTTCCAGCAGTTACGGCTTCTTGAATTTTAATTAATTGTTGCCTGAGTTTTTCAATAAATTGAGTAAGGGTTGTATCCATTAATTTTTCTTTGTTAATGTTGTTATTTCTTTTAGTCGTATAACAGTATTTGCGACTATTGATACGGTTACTACTATTGCTATTGATATAATTGTAAGTTGGATTGTTTAATTAAGTTGCTGAAATGGTTGTTCAGATGTTGCTAATGTAATATAAATATTGCTCATCCACGTTATTGTTATATTAAATACTGATATTGTTTGATCAGTGGTTACAATTTTAATGATTTCTTTCTTATACGTGTCCACGATTACTTGTTTCTTTATTTTTCTTATTTGGTCCTCTTTTAGATTGCGGTAGGTATACACAATCAATGTGTTTCCTTGAACAACGTAAACAGGTGGTTTCTTGATATTTTAAACAGCGTACTTTCTTTAATTGACAATTTGTACAGGCTATAGTTGCTTTTTTAATATTTTTCATTCGTATATTATAGGTTATGAGGTTGGAATTGTTTGTTTTTGTTTCTTGGAAATTTTGTCCGTGTTTATATAGCTTTCTTTCCTATATATTTTATATTGTAGTATTCTAAGCTGTTTAATCTGATCCTTCAGAATTTCTTCGTGAGAATTCTTGAAATCTATGAAGATCTTCATCATGGGGTGGTAGAGTATCTAACTCTGTTTCGGTTAGTGCGTATTGATTCAGTGTTTGGGCCTTTTTTAGGGCTTCTACGAATTTAGGGTGGTCAAATTGAAGGTTATGAAATGCTTGATGTCGTGAAGTGGTTGCTTGTCTTTTCCGTAGGTCATGGTGATTGTAGTTTAATATTTGTTCTACTAATTGGTTTTCTTCAAGTGCTTCTACTTTTCTTTTCAAGTTTCGGACTTGTTGTTTCAATTCTCTATTTTCTTCTTTTAATGTGGCTATATCTAATAGGTTTCTTCCACTTAGGGGAAAGAATAGTCTTCGCATAAGTGATTTCAATTGATGTAATCGTTCTTCAATACTTTCATTCTGGTTTTGTGATCCTTGATCATTTAAAGTGTTGTTATCCATCATTTCTTCATCTTCATCGAATAATGATTCTTTTTCTTTCGATATATCACTTGTTTCTGATTCATTATCGTATGAGGGGTTTATTATATCAATCAAGTCTTTCATTTCTTTTTCGTTTCTTTGCTGTAATTGTATTTCTATATCTCAATTTGAAGGTTCATAATGAGGATAAAATTCTGATTTTTCAGGGTCTGAATGATCTTGGTTCACCTAAAGAGTTTTAGTTATAACAATAGGGTTCTTTTGTGTTCCGATTAATGGTATTTTATCTTCCGTAGAATCTTTTCTTTTTAGTAGTTTCCTTGAGATTTCTTTACATTCTTCACATTGTTCCATAATAGATACATTTGGTAATTGTTCTATTTCTTCTTCAATTATTTCGTATATTGTCCACCAACCATTTTGGTTTTTTCTTCGTATTTCATTTTCTCTAGTAATGTGTGCTTTTCCAAGTTTTTCATTTTGCTTGGTCACTTTACAAATTTGGCCTTTTTGTACTGTACAATTATGACACCAAATATAACGTTTCTCTACTACGTCTGTTTCTTGGTTATATTCCCATTTCCATAACTTATAGTCTACGTCATTTTGCCATTTTTCTAATTTTACTTTGGCTTCTTCTTTTTGTATGTCTGTTAATCTATCTTGCATTTCTTTAAAGCATTCTGGACATGTTCCTCCTAGTAAGTCTTTAGGTGAATAAGTATAATAGCATTCCGAACATAATTGGGTTAATCCTCGTTTTTCTGTTATCATCATAGCTTTAGTTCTAGTTGCATCTATAGGATAGTCTTTCTTTTCTTGTCCTTCTTGAAATGAAGCTTCAAGAACTTGATTTAAAGATGTTTCCATTACTTCGTATGTACTCTCATCTTCTGAGTAAAGAGTTTCTTCTCTATAGTATTCTTCTATAGCATCGTAGTTTTGGTAATTGTACTTATCAGTGATGGAATTAATTTTCATTTGTTTTATTATTTCTTGGTTTTCGGGAGTGATCCATTCTTCTTGAGGGTGGTTCTTGAGAATTTCGTAGAGTCTTAGTATTTTCGATTCATTCATTGCTTTATTATTATATACAGTTCTAGTATATTCTTGAATTCTTTTTATTACTACTGTTTTTGTAGAGTATCTATGACAATAAAACATTTCAAATGCTACTTTTTCTTCTTTGTCACAAAAGTAATTGTTAGTATAATCGTTTGTCATGTGTCTTTTCCAATTTTCTTTTGAGCAAATAGTACATTTCTTGAAGTTAGTTTTTTCTAATTTAGTTTCTTTATATTGTACCGCTCGTATGTCATCTATTGACAGGTGTTCCATATATTCCTGGTAACATCTCTTGCAAATGATATGATCTTTAAGTTGTTGCGTATGGTAATCCAGTGGATTAATGTATATTCCTTTTAGTAATAAAAATATATCCTTGGTAATAATATTGTAACAATCCTCATTGCAACAGTGATAAATATTTTTTCCAATTTTTCTAACTTTTTCCTTGCTACATCCGCATTGTAAAGTTTCATTTTCTGTAAGAAGTTTGGTCATTAATTTATCTAGATCGATAAATTTTCCTTGTTCATTATATACTATTTCTTCTATTTCTTCTAAAGTTTCATTTGGAGTTTCTGATCGTATTTCTGATTGGATATCCTTTGAGCTTCCTTCTTTTGGATCATAGGTTTCTTTAATTCCAGTTTGTTTCTTTTGGAATTCTTTATTTTCTTCATTTATAGTTCTCAAATTTCTATTAACTAGAATCGTTTCATTAGTACAGTCTCGTGCTTGGTGTCCTAGTTGTTTACATTTCCAACATTCGTTTTGAGGACACTTTCTATTGACGTGATCTTTTTGGTTACAAATTCCACAAATGAAACGAGATCTATTCTTTTCATATTCTCTTTCATCATAAAAGTTTCCTTTAAGAATTGATCTTGGTTTTGGTATCCTTAATTGACTTAATGGAAATCTCTTTTGGCAATTATGATTCCCGTTGGTTAGAGCTCCGCATTTTTGACATTTATTTTGTTTTTCAAAATGAACTTTCTTTCTTGGTTCTTGGAATTGAGGGCATTCATGGTCCTTTTCGACTAAAATTTCGCATTCAAGGCAGAATAATTGAGGGTTTTGTTCTTGATCTTTGGTTCCTTTAACGACCGATGCAAAAGTTTTCTTTCCTTTTTCTTTATTGTTTCTTTGAGGTTGTTGTTCAATGTTAGGAATTTTCTTAACAACAAATTTTTGATTTTTTTTGTTTCTGCCATTCATTGATGTTTTGGTTTTTCTTTAATTTCTATTCTTTGAATTCAATCAATTCGATTTGGTCAGGATGTCTTTCTTTCAAATGTTCCAGCCATTTGTTTTGGGGTCTAGTTAGTTGGCAAATTTCACAAGTCTTAGATTCCATTTCAGTATTTTTAGAGTTTCTTGTTGAAGTTTGTTTTCAGGGTTCTTAAGATTTATCCGTTATGTTTTGGATGTCCTTTGATCATTTGAATGAAGTTTCTTTTATAGAAGTTTCTTATCTTGGATTATCATTGATCAACAATAAATTTTTATTCTGTATCATCACTGTTACTAGTATGACTTAGTGATTGTAGATCATTTATATAATCTGTATCATGTAAACATTCTAGGAGCGTGTCCCAGATGTTTTTGTCTTTATTCTGTCTTCTCCAAATTAACTCATTTAGACATGGTTGTAGGTTTTTCTTATCTCTATTTCTTGGTAATATGGCATCTTTGAACACGCGCCAGTGTGCTTCTATGCTATTTGTATGCATGATTTTAATCAATCCTGTTTCAGAATCGTAATCCGTTTCAGTCATTCCTTTACTATGGTTAATAGTATGATGTTCCATTCCAAGTTTTCTATAAATGTTCTGATATCCTTTCCACATATTTGAATATATGATCGATTCTGGATATATGTATTTCCAAATATAGTATATCAAGGTATTTTGTGTTCTGTCTTTTATGATTGTTGCAAATAATTTCTTTTCTGGAGTTCTTTCTACTCCTTTGAATACCCATACGGCTGTTCCATTCTTCTTTTTGTAAAATCGTGACTCATCTATTTCTATAATGATTTTGGGTCCTCCGATCTTGTCATCTGTTTCCAAAATCCGACAATTGATAGATTGTCTTATTATCTGAATCCATCATGTGATTGTTGTCTTTGCTAATCCTATGAATAAACATATTGTTCCATATTTTGCTTTGATAAGCTATAAATAGGCGATTTTCAGTACTTCATTGCTTCCAAGTTTCGAATTCATGAAAATTGTTCCATTCATTAAGGATATTTTCTTTTGACAATTCTGTTTAGTACATCAGAATACTTTATTTGAGTATAACTTCATCGGTTTTAAGCACTGTAAATAGTTAATTTCTTTAAAGAGTATCGATTTTTCTTGTAAGAATTTTATATATAGTTTTTCATTCTGAAAGTATTGTTCCAATTCTTGATATGTTGGTACTTTCATCCTTAATTTATCTGTTTTTGTTTCTTTTTTAAGATTTGTTTCGGTATAAGTCTTTTCAGGAGGTCCTTTTTATATATTTTTCTTATCTTTGTAGATCTCTTCTTTATCTTTTACTCCTATTTTCAATATAACTGTTTGTATTCCATCTTTATCAATTCCTATATATCTTGATAAGTAATCAGCTACACTATTATCCTTCCTTTTAATTTGTTCAACAGTCCAATTAAAATCTTGTAATTTGATTAACCATTTTTGCATAGTATTATTTCTAACCATTTTCCCTGAGGCATCTGATATTCCTGTGTTATCAGTTCATACTATTATTGGTTTGTTTTCAATATAATGTTGCCAATTTGTTAAATAGTAATATATTGCAAATAATTCTTTCTGGGTTAATCCCCATAATCTTTGCATTGGTAATAAGGATTTTGATCCAAATTCTATAATTTCTTCTTCAGATTTCGTAGGTTCAGTTTCTTTACCTTTTTCTCTAGCATCTTTAGTTTTATAATATGCTAGTTCTGAATTTATTTGTTTTAATACTGCTCTAATTTCATTATCTGAAGCATCAGTTTCTAGTATAAGTTGGTATCTTCTCTTTGGATATGTTAGGGCTATTGCATTCTTTACTTTTTCTTTTAACATTTCAAATACATTTTAACAGTCTTTGTTCCAGTCAAACTTTGCATTTTTTTGCAATAATTTATAAATTGGTTCTGCTATTTGTACAAAATTCTTAATATATCTCCTAAAGTAGTTCATAAATCCCATAAATGATCATACTCCATGGACATCTGTTGGTACTTTTAACTTGTCACATTCCTTAATTTTGACTTGATTTGGGTATATCTTTCCAAATTCAACTAAATGGTTCAGAATTAGAGTTTGTTTTACCCAAAATTCATATTTGTCTGGTTTCAGGCTCATGCCCGCTTTTTCTATGCATTCAAATACCATTTGAAGATATTTAAAATGTTCTTCTGAATTACTTGCTATTGTCATATCATCCATATATACGTATACAAAAGGTAAGTCTCTGAATATTTTATACATGTATCTCATTATGTATGCTGGTGCTGTTTTTAGTCTCATAGGTAATACATTCCATTCGAATTTGCCATTTCCTGGAAAGAATATTGTTGTAAGATGTTTATCTACTTCTCTGAGCTTAAATTAATAATAAGCTGCTATAAAGTCTAGTGTAGAGAATATTTTATGTTTCGCTAAGTTTTGTAACATAGTATTTATATATGGTATTTCATAAGGATCATCTTCTAAATATTGATTAAATTTCGTATAATCTACTGCTACTCTATATGATCCATCTTTTTTTTAAATAATTACTAATGGTAATACTCATACTGCTTTTGATAGTCTAATAAAATCTTGTTTCCGTAAATCTTCAAATAATTTATTTGCTTGTTCTATTTTATCTTCTGAGTATTGTCGTAGCATTCGTGCTTTATCTCGAAATGGTATTTCTTTTTTATCACATTTTAATATTAAAGTTATTAGTTCAAAGAACTTTTCATTAAATGTAGTTGCTTTTTCATTTTTTCTTCAAAATATATTAATAAATTTCTTAAATAAT
>CAJVPU010002551.1:0-10430 GCA_910591775.1 Dentiscutata heterogama | reverse complement strand
TCAACCAGAGTTCTAAACAAGCATACTGTTAGTGGCTCTGTGCTACATAGTTCTGCTATAATTTTGTCCTTGCCTAGCACCATGTTCTTGTGTATTTCTAATACTGCCTTCTGCTTCTCAGCTATCATTTTAAATAAGTTTCGATATTTCTCTAGTTTTTCAAACTAATTAATTTCTACAAATGTTGGATTATCTGCCATATTGCCTATATATGATGTTTCTAGAATAATTGTGTCTATATACTTCACATGTCTGCTCAGATGCCGATTTGTTTATCTGTTTGTATACAAAACTTTACATATTTGTTGTTTTGTTTATCTGCTTAACTTGTTGTTACACACTTGTATTTACATGTTCAGTCTAGGGATCTGCAATACAGGGTTGAGGGTGTTTCCCACTTTTTCTCCAAAAAACTTCTAAAAAAAAAAGGGTTTTTGTTTAATAGTTGGTGTCAGAGTTGGTTTCTTTGCCTATATGTTCTATTAAACTATGGCTTGTTTTCTTTGTGCTTTCTTTTTGCTTAGTATGCGTTTGGAGGTTTACTAGTGCAGAAGATGCTCTATATAGTAGTTGCTTCTTCACCAAATTTTGTGCCAGAGGATTAGCTGAAAAAGTTCGTTCAATGCAAATTTGAGAACTCAGATTTTAATATATTAAATTTAGTAATTGTATTAATAATTATACTTTCTAATATAGTAAAAAAATATCTAAACATGTTTCATATATACTTCCAGTACTTAGTATAGTTGGGTAGCATTATAAAACTCTTTGCATAATAAGTATATTATTGTTTTTTTTTTATGATGATTCTTAGTATTTGTAGCTTAATTACAACTATATATACTTATGCTAGCTATACCTATATTGGTAATCTTAGGTCCTTTTATTATTTAAAAACTCATATATAGATACAACCAAAGCCTATTAAATCTATTAATATATATATGCCTCTATATTTTAACTTCTTATTGGCTAGTAAGTTTTATATAATACCAAAGATATTTTAAATTTGATAAAGCTAATTCTTTATTACAAGTTCTTTTTATTTCACCACTTTTCTCACTACTTTAATTCTAGTTACTGTCTGATTATTCTTCTAATCAAGATCTCCAATGCTGTCTTAGAAGTTGTTAATGCTATCTATACTAATTAAGAATTTATATATACAATTTTCAGATAATAAAACATTCTGTAATATTCACTTATTATATGTAATGCTATCTTTCTACAATAGATCTCTTTCTGAAAATTTATATTTCAAATAAGTACTTATTTAGACTTTTTACATATAAGTATATTCAAATATTTATAGATAAACATATTAACTAGAACTTGAACCTAAAATTTGCTTATAGAAGGTTGAATATCTAAACCACTAGGTTGCAGGATTCCAACTTTCTAAAATTAAAATTTATTATTATTTTTTTTTTAATATTTAGGAGAATACTCTAGATATAGCACCCACTCTAAACTTTTATTAATATTTAAGTAAATTAATATATGATAGTGCTGTAAATATATATATATTACATATTAGTATTAAAACTAGAAATTTAGATATACAAACTATTTATCCATAGCTAAAACTCACCAGAGCTATCAATATTCTTATATATATAATTGATCTAGATTTTGTATATTCTTACTTGCCTCCAATTAATTTCTATATATCCTCTGCTTTACCTACTTTATCTACTATTTTAACTTTTAAATTGGTGTGTTAATGCTTTAAGTAGGTACTTTTTATTTCTAATTTGGTGCACCTAGTTTGTATCTCTACTTGGTATACTTGTTGGGGTTCATATTTTAAGCTATGTAGCTGCCTCTACTACATTAGGTAAATATTTTAAGCCTGTATACTGCCACAACTACAACTTTTCTGTAACTTTCAGAATCTAGATCTTAACATATCAAATTCAGTAATTGTGAAAATAGCTATACTTCCCTCTATATTAATGAGGTGTCTAGGCATGTTTTATAGCAAGTTACTCTGCATTTCTAAAGACTTTTATAGTTGAATAGCATCATGAGGCTTCGGGGTTTGTAACAGGTGTAATATTATTTCTTTTTATAGTGATTCTTAGCAATTGTAGCCCCTAGTTATACACTGTATACACTTGTACTAGTTACATTAGTTTTGGTGATTCCAGGCCCTTATAATGTCTGAAAACTCCCATATGAGTACACCCAGAGCTCTGTTGAGTCTTAACATATATGCACTTCTATGCTTCAGCCTCTTTTTGGTAAGAAATTCTACATAGCACCAGAGGTGTTTCAAATCTAATAAGGCCAATTATTTATTACAAATTCCTTTATATTCACTACTTTTCTCACTACTTCAATTCTAGTTACTATCTAGTTATCTTTTCAAACAAGATCCCAATATTACCTTAGAGTTGTTAATGCTATCTATGCCAACTAAGAATTTATGTGTACAACTATTGTATAATAGAACTTTCTATAACAATTGTAGTTATACATAGTGCTAACTTCTTCACAATGGACTTTCTTTTAAAAATTTCTAATCCAGACTTTTAGAGGTTCTATCCATTAACTATTTATCTATTTATTTATTGGATATCTAATTTTAATAGATAAATAGTTAAAATAGATTAATAAATAGATATCTGGTTATTCAATAAATTATTTAGATTATTTATAGCTAAATATCTATTTAGATATCTGTTTAGATATCTGCTTGAATGACTATTTAGATATCTGTTTAGATATTTGTATGAATATCTATTTAGATATCTGTCTGGTATCTATTTGAATATCCATTTAGATATCTGTTCATATATTTGTTTGGATATCCATTTAGATATCTATTTGGATATTTGTTTGAATATCTATTTGGATATCTGTTTAGATATTTGTTTGGATGTCTATTTAGATATCTGTTTGAATATCTGTTTAGGTATCATTTGAATATCTATTCAGATATCTAATTGGATATCTGTTTGAATATCTATTACAAATATATTAGATAATTTGGTTAAATTTATTTGGATATCTGATATAATTAGATAGATATCCAGATATAATAACATGGATAAATAGATGGCAGATTTATCTGAATTGGATCTCTACAAACTTGTACTCACTTGGACTTCTCATAGTAAGTATATTCAAATATTCATAGAATTTGTTTCTACTAGAACTTGAACTTGAAATCTACTTATAGAGGGTTGGATACCTAGACCACTGGGCTGCAAAATTCCAACTCTAAAATTAAAATTTATTAATAATATAAAATATATTTTATATATATAATATTTTATTTGAAATATATTTTATAAGCAAAACTCTTCTTGCAAATTCTTAACACAAAACTTACTCAAAATTTATCTAACAAAAAATATCTATTTATACAAAATTTTACTAAGTTAACCTAACTTTGTCTTCTAAGTAAACTTGTTTGGATCATAAAAATACATATAATATCCAAATTATACTCTTATATTTACAAAGTAAATTTCAAAAAAGTTTTTGAAACTAATAATTCAAACTTTGGCCATCTGCTTAATATCCTAATTCTAAATCTCTTTTTTTTAATAAGTAAAGTTTGTTTTACACATTTTTTTTATCATAACAAGCTATATTTTATCTCTGAAACTTTAAAATTGATGAAGTTACTCTTTAAAACACTTTAACTCTTTTTTACTTATTTCTTACAACTATTTTTGTTTTTTTTTTTGTTTTTTTCACTATATATGATTTTTGTATAATAATTAGCTACTTCCAAATTTATTCAAATTAACTTTATATTACAAATATATTAATTTTTCTTTTATATTTTTCATTCTGACAAACAATTTTACACAAATCTATTAATTATTATACAAAGTTTATTATTAATATAATAATCCTTTTTAGTAAATTTTACTATTTCTATTTTCTAAATTTTTTTATATATATTTTTTTAATACAATTTATACTCTTAAATTACAAAAAATTAAATATTTATAATTTATACTTTTATATATATTTTTTTATACTTATTTATATTTTATTTTTTTATTTTATTTTTTTTTGATATTAAGGTGATCTTTTTAGCTATAGTGACTTTTTATTAGTAATCATATTGCTATTAAAGTTATAATAAAGATACAACTACTACATGTGCACTTTTTAAGTACCTATTTAAGTAGTCTACCCACAGATTCTATACTAGTTGTTATATATATAACCCAACTAGAAAGTTACTCATTTAAACCTTCTGATTCTAACTATTTTTAAACATCTTATACTAACTCAGAAACTATTAATAGCTTATTTCACTAGATTATATATCTTGTCTTAGAACTTCTGTAACTTATCCTGGGTTTGTATCGACTAATTACCAACTTGTATTCCTTTGTTAAATGCTATTTACAAGATAAACCTACTAGAGCTTTCTTATCCTATTTGGGCTAACCTAGTTTTGCGCAGTTGCTAAGACTCTTATTTACAGTTGTAATTATTTCTATTTAACCACTTTTGCTCTTATAAAATTCACTTCTAATTCAAGTACCCATATTTAGACTTTTTTTTTTTCTGTTATTTTCTTATTGGTCTATCCTTTATTTCCAACCAGTGATCTAAAAGATTTAATCTTGGCTTGGCTTTAGGTGCTAATACACTTATTTTGTCTTGGTACATAATTTTCCAGCATATGTTCTTTTCTTCTAATTTGGTAGGCTAGTTTTTTGGACATGCCTAGCATTTTTCTGTTAGTTATCTGACTTCTATAGGCTTTGGTCTTGGTGGGTAGAGCCTCAACTACTAGTTTTCTATACCAGTTGACTAAAGTTGATATACTTCATAATGTCTTACAAATTTTTAACTTTCTAAATTGGTAGTCAATTTGGTAAATCTCCCATTAAAGGATCTTGTTATCATTCAGTTTTTCAATTTCAGTTCTAACTTCTAAATTTGGGTTTTTCCTGTGGTACTGTCAAAGATTGTAGCTACTCCTTATTTGGATCTTTCTAAATGGGTTTTGATTATCCTAGTTTCTTGACCTTTTATATGCCAAAGCTCTCATATAAATATAGTATCACCAAGATTACAGATTCTAGAACCCAACTAATTGACAAATAATTGTTACCATAACACAAACTTATTTTTTGAAAACATGTTTGTGAGATTCGTACTTTGGACTGCTGCTTGGTAGGATAATAACTAGACTACTTCACTAAGCCACTGCACTTATCTTACTTATATTTTATACAAATTAACTATTATATTTATTATTATTATAAAATCTTCAAAATTTAATAATATTTGATCTATCTAACCAATTTAGATAATTTAACTACCAAAATAATTTTCTTTTCCAAATGATTCTAATGAATCTAAAATTATCTGATTCTAATCATATAACCAAAACACTATTAAGTTTTATTTTCAAATTATTTATATTATTTTATTTTTTTATTTTTATTTTTTTTTCTCTTTATTGATATCAAATTGGGAATAAAATAGCATAAGAAGATATATATCATGATAATATAAGGTTAAGCTAAGTATACATTCCTAATTAATCACAATTTAATACAATAAATAAAATTATTACTTGCAATCTAGATTGTTACTAAATTTGTGTAGCATAATACCTCTTATTTTTCTATTTTAAAACTAACTAGATGAAACTTGTTGGTTTTAAAAGGCTAGAGAAAACCTAAATTAATTGAGATAGTTAATAGATTTACTAAGGAGATAAAGAGGTTTATAATAACTAATAAGAAAGAAAAATAAAGATAGAAGCAAGAAAAAGTAAAGAAATATTTGAATGAAAATAGTAAAGTAAGAAAAAGATAAAATAGATATAGAGAATAGAATGAAAAAGGAAAATTAGATAGAGATAAAAGCAGAGAAAAAAATATTAAAGATTGAGATAAATAGATAGCTAGAAAAGGCTGAGAAAATTATGTAATTTTGAAAGTATCATTTAGAAATATAGTAATCTATTCCATTATTAAATTAAGATGTTGATTTAGAAAGAGAAGAATTTGATATATAAGATGTTTTTTTTTGTTTAGTTTTAAAATTAATACCATGAGCAAGTTCCTATTTGTATTATGACTTGTTTCTTATTGGCCAGATATCTTTTGAGAATCATTCTAAAAGATTGTTCGATAGTAAGGTAATAAAGTTTGTTGTGTTATTTGTTAGATTTTGGTAAAGCGGTTCATATATACTTGATATAATTGTTCCTTAAGTTAGTAGTAATAATAGAAAAGCAGATTGGTAGGGAGGTTTAAAGATTATGTTAAGTAAAGTTCAGGCAGGTATATTTTCAATTTGTAGTTTTTGTTTGATTAGGAATATATTGTTTAGAAGAATTTGAGAATGGTTTATTTTAGTTTTTGGGCAATTAAATAGATGTAGAGTATTTTCTAGTTGGTTGTATATTGTGCAGTTAGATATAATATATAGAGTAGAGTATCGAAGATTTAAATTTTCTATAGTAGGTAAGTTGTTTAATATAATTTTGATATGAAGTGAGTAGAGGTAGAGGTTGTAGTTTTGGGAGTTAATTATATTAAAGAATATTTGAATATTAAATTTAGATAATAAAAATAAGGTTTTTAGTTGGAGAATATGGTTGGTTGTTTGGAGGCTGAAAGTGGTTTTAATAAATTTATGAAGTTTAAAGATAATAATAGTTTGTTTCTATAAGAAGTAAGGAGAAAGTATGAAATAATTAAAGTTTAGTTCTATAAAATCTTTATTTGTACTTAATTTTGCTAATAAGTTAGCTTGCTGAAGTAAATTACTTGAATGTAATTTGGTTTCAGACATTGTTATAGAGATTTTGTGGTTTGTTAATAGGAAATTAATAGCATGTATAATGTCCTAGTTGGGATGTTTTATTTGAGAGTTTCGATGGTAAGAAAGGTTTTGGAGGGTTTGGATTGTTGGCAAGTTATTGGAAAATATATGAATATTATAGTTATTTGGTATTATGAGAAGAAGATAGAGAATGAACTTAACTTCTGCTCAAATAAGATTTTGAATGTTTTGAGATGCTGTATTGAATTTGATTTGTGTGTTTTCTTCTAAAATCTAGCCTATTTTGGCTTGGATATTTGGTGTTAGAGAGTTTGTAATTGTTGCACTAGAGTAGAAGTGTAAAGTATTTAAAGAGATTGTTTTTAATTAGTTGTAAAGATTAATTAATTCTAATTAGTATGAATATATTGGGATTAGAGTTAATACCTTACTATGTTTTTATATCCAGATTTATTTTATATCTGGATTATATCCGGATAATATTACTATGTTTTACTATAAATTTTTAGCAAAATATCAATCCAGATATATTTATATCCGGATTGAAATATTAACTCTAATTGGGATTATGTTTTTAATTTGTTTAGTAATATAATCATGAATTAGAATTTGTAGTTAATTAATAGAGATAGTATTATAAAATAGATTTGAGTGGAGTTAAATCAGAGCTTGAATTTCTAAATAATTGATAGATAGTTTGAAAATAAGATTTTGATTTTGATATTGTTTTTGGCTTTTGCATTAAAGATTAATTGTATTCTTGAAAGTTATTTGAAAGGATGGAGTTAGGATAGTTTGACCTAGTTGGCTATAGTTTGGAGTATATATTTCTAAGATAAGCTGGTTTATTGTTTTAGAGATTATCTTTTCTATATATATTTGATTAGGTGTAGGATAAATAATCCAACTGTTTTTCCTAGAGATGGTTAATAGTATTGTAGTTATATTAAGAGTATTTAAAAATGGGTTGATAAATTTAGTTTGGATGTTAGTCCAGTGTATGTTTATAAGTAGGTTTTGAATAGTGTTTGAACTAAAGAGATGTTCTTCCTTTTGTAGGTTTGTTTGTACATAGGTATATATTATTCTATGGTAATAAATATTTGTTATTTGATATAAGGAGTTGTTTGAAAAAAAGGATTTTGTTGTTTTGTAGGCTTTTAATTATAGGTGTATTTGAAGTAGGAAAAAAGTCATATATTAAGTTTAATTTGTGTTGTAAGAGTATATTTGAGTTTATATTTAAGTTGTTGATATTTATATTTTGGTTTTTTAATTAAAAAAGGTGATAAATAAAAGTAAAATTGTTAAAATTTTTTGTATAATATTTGAATTGTAGTAAAGATAGTTGTCATATTTTTAGAAGCTATTCTTTGATTCTATATTTAATAATTTATTTGAGAAGTAGTGATGAGTTAATTGTTTTTTTGATAATATTGCAGCTAGTATATAAAATGAGTCTGTATATTATAGGAGTATTTAGTAGGAGAGGGTTTGTAAGTAGATTATTGTTTGTATTTAGGGAGAGTTTTAGTGATTTTTTAAATTGTTTAGTAAGAAGTAAAAAGAGTTTTTTTGTTTGTTAGGTTGTGTGAGAGACTACTTAAAGGAGATATTCTAAAGATGGCACTAGAATAGTATTAAATAGTCTTGAGATTTGTATTAGATAGAAGTCTTTTAAATTGGATAAATTTGAAAAAGTTTTCTATTTTATCTATGACTTTTTCTAGAGTGGGCTTAGTGAATCCATTTCTATTAAAAAAAATACTAAGATATCTAATAGTATCTGTAGGTTTATAAGGTTGCATGAGTTTATTATTAAAGGTAAGAGTATTATTTGTTTGAGTTGTAGTTAAGTCTTGGATTTGGGTTTGAGATGAATTAGATCTGATTTAGAGAAGTTAACTTGAAGATTGTTTAGTTTGTAAAGTTTTGAGAAATCATTTAGAAGATTTTGAAGTAAGCTTTGGTTTTCACAATGCCAAACTGTATTATCTATAAAAGCTAGTAAAGAGATTGTAAGAGATGGATTAGAGGTATTTGTTATCTGGTTTAGAAGTAAGGTTGTATGAATTTTGAGGAATTGTTTTTGATATTTATGGTTTATATAAGAGAGTATAGGATCATAATAAATTTTTCAAAGTAGGGGGGAGTAAATTTTGCCTTGTTCAATACCAGAGAATAATGAAATTAATTGTATAAGGCCAAAGGTAGTTATAACTTTTGCATTTCGGTTGGTATGCAGGTTGGTTATGAAGTTTATGCTACTTTGGAGCATACCAATTCTTTTGTATACTTGTGCTAATCTCTGGATATTGATTTTATCGAATGCCTTTGACATAACTTGGAACAATATCCAGGCTTTATTGTTATTATATTTGTAATATTCAATTGTGTTGTTTAAGATTTGAATAAGAGTGTAAGTAGATAAGTTTTTTGTTGCAGCATAGTTTAGTTTACTGAGAAGTTGGTTTTGAGTGATAATTCCATCAAGGTGTGTTGTAAATATTTTAGTTAGACATTTTTTTAATGGTTCAATTAGTGAAATAGAGTGAATTTGGTCTTTAGGAGTGGCTGATACTTTGAGAACCATCCTGACTCAGTTATCTAGGTTTTTAATGTCCTATCTTCAGATCTTGGACATCTTATAAAAGACATGTGTTTTTATTTACTTATAGGGAGTGTAGTTGTGTTTGTGTTTGTGCATGATTTGCTTAATTGTTCATATATATACATATTACTGTGTATAATATTTTTGATTGTTAAGTATCTAGACCCACATTTCCAAATACAGGTGTTTTTGCTCTTATATAGATTTATCATGTATTTATACTGGCTATACTATACAGTATGTCAGCTTGTATTTCTATATCTAGCAGATGTATACTATATTCAGGGCTTGCCAAGTGGGATTCTATTTTGTACTTGAATGTTCTTTAGATTTCTGCACCTTTTCAGACTTATCTTGAGTTTGCACCATCTTAATTGGGTTGTCTTCTATGCAACTCAAACATTTTATAGAAGCTGATTGCCAAATAAACTTCCACATTATTTTGTGCAACTTGAGCATTCTACAAATCTATGTGGTATGATCAAGGTTACAGGCCCTAATAGCTTAATAGCAGAATAGTCACAATAATAACCCAAAATTCAAATTCTGTTACTGGTAGAATTTGAACTCTAGTTATACCACTTGGTGGAGTGACAACTAGATCACTTTACTAAGCTGCTATACCCTATATTATTGTCAAAGCGTAGCGAGGACTCTTAAGTATATGTAAAAGTTGAAAAATATCCATCTGTCCACCCACGTGATTTTACATATATAGGTAATCACGTGCAGAAATCTAGCGTCTTGAGCAAAATTTGTCCGTCTGTCCGCCACGTGATTTTTCATTACTATTATTTGCTTACAAATCTAACTTTGATCAATCTTTTGTATTTATTACTATATACTTACCCTTTATTACTACAGTACTATATCGATATTTGTAAGACTCAAAGCCTTAAGTGCTAAAATAAGTCGTTTTACTGTTTATTTCTAAACTACATATTATTATTAAATTATTTTATTAGGAATGATAATTGCTTCTCTTCATTTTTTCTATCTTGCAACCTCTTACATTTCTTTATGCGTTGAAGTCTTTCAAGAG
>CAJVPU010002550.1:0-10430 GCA_910591775.1 Dentiscutata heterogama | reverse complement strand
CGTGCTCTTTTTGACTCTCGATCATATGATCTATCCCTATCTCCTCTCCTTTCATCAAATTGCTCTCTAGAAGGTGACTTTTACTAGTCCATCATTCTTGTTTTATTTTTGATGTTAATTTTTAACTTACCTTTATTTTCCTTTTCTAATTAAGATGGGGTACTAAGAGAGTTCATGCAAATCTTGTATATCAAGAATATATCTCTGATAGGCATCATATACACATGAACGGTACAATTTGGGATACCTTAACTGACTTTGTAAAATATTTGGGTAAAGAAGGCACTTGTGCCGTTGATGAAACACCAAAAGGTTGGTTTGTTAGTTGGATTGATAACAGTCCTAAGGCTTTGGCTAGACAGGTAACTTAATTAATGATTACAAATAGCTGTGTAATATCATTATTATTATTTTGAATAATTAATAATTGATCCTTTTACATTTGGTTTATTTAGGAGGCAATTCAGAAAAAAGAGCGGGCAGAAAAGGGTGAGGAAGAAAGGGCCCGCAAATTAATAGAAGAGCAAATAGAGAGGGCTCAGAAGGAGGCTGAAGATTTGGGTGTAGAAGATGTATTTATAATTTTTTTTTTTTTTATAATATGCATATTAATTATTTTAGATTATTCATTTTTTTTTCTTTCCTTTATAGGAAAAATTTACGGAACTCAAACGAAGCAATGAAGAAGATAAGATAAAACTCAACATTTCTTTAGTAAAATCAGAATCTTCCATTTCGTCTTCTACCGTTAAAACCGATTCATCTACCACATCAGCTCCTTCTACTAATGGTTCCACTCACACTAGCATCTCATTTAATAAACCTACTTCCCAAAAAATGTCCCTTAGTGCTTTAGCAAAAAAATCCGGTTCTTTGAATGTACAGAAAAAAGAAAAAGAGAAAGAGCAGCCAAAGAAATTAACGGCTATGGAACAAATTATTATAGACGAGATGGAGAGAAAGAAAAGGAAGGAAAGCCTGAATGAAAATGGTAACAAAAGAAAAGATAATCAGAGCAGAGAAAAGGAAAGAAATTATAAAGATAGAGAATATAATGAAAGGAGAGGAGAGAAGGAAAGTCTGAATGAAAATGGAAACAAAAGAAAAGATGATCAGAACAGAGAAAGAGAAAGGAATCATAAAGATAGAGAATATAATGAAAGGAGAGGAGAAAAGGAAAGTCTGAATGAACATGGGAACAGAAGAAAGGATGATCATAGCAGAGAAAGGGAAAGGAATCATAGAGAATATAATGAAAGGAGAGGAGATAGGGATAGATCATATGATCGAGAGTCAAAAAGAGCACGCAGATATTAGGGTATTATAATTTGGTACTTCCCTTAGTCATGTGATGGGAATTATGTACGTACAATATAATAAACTTTATTAATAATTTTTTATACGTATAAATTATTTTTTATTTTATTTTTTACTGCAATATTTTTAGGCAATGTCTATTTCCACTATTGGTCGTAATTTAGTTTATGATATTTGTCGTGTTTATATTAGCTTTAAGTCGTGTTAAAAGCATGGTGGAATAGCGTTTCCAATTTTTATTAATCACGTTGGTACAAAAAAAGCAGAACTTATCTGCAGATCCTATGCGATGTACTCGGGTGATATATCACCTGATGTGATAAATTGTACAGTATCACGTTATGCATTGATTCACATATCGATTATTGTAATCCTTATATTTAGTTTTAAGACCAGTTTTGGTCTGCTCTAGGTTTCTAAGACCGGACTAGTTAGAACAGCCTGGACTAGCAATGGCAGTAGGGATGTTAAATTGCGAATCCAGTCTGGTCCGATCCTAGGATCTTAAAAAAACGGTCCTGGATTCGGTTCTCAAATAGGATTCGATTCGATTCCAAAGGACCGATTACTGTAACATCCCTTCATGGCAGACATTCGACTTGATTGGTTAATAAATGTAAACCATAAACGTAATCATTAACCAATCAAATTGATCGAACATCTAATATAATTACAGTTTGATCTCGTTATAATCACCAGGTTGGGAAACAAAATTTTGGTGATTATAAAAAGATGTGACTAAATAAAGGTTAAATTTTATATGTTTTATAATAGCAAGACCAAAAAATTAGTGTGATTATAACAAGGTCGTGACTATATTGAGAGTGACTATAACGAGGTCAGACTGTGTATATATTTATTATTATCTTATTAGTGCTCAGCAAAATCAAACCAAAAATTTGCTGGGAATATACCGATACAGTTTGGACTTATTCGGTTTGAAAGTTCGGATCCTGATCAAATTGTTGGTCATCTATCGTGTCTATACATTTGGTTATGGATTATGGCTCATGCAAACCATAGGATTTTGCTTACTACAAAGAGGTATTTAACAAAAGTGGAGAATCTAGTATCCCACCTGGGTGCCAATACTGGCAACATTTTGAGTACTTTGTTGCACAATTTCGCTCTCTAAAATCATATGTCTATGATGATGGACAACAAGTTGATCTCTGTACTATTCATGATGGCGCAAAGCATAACTTTGTCCAAAATTCCATGATATACAATCGAAAATTTATATTAACACATTTAGTTAGGAGGGTCAGCACCAAGTCTGGAGATTATAATCAAGATACAAAAATTTTGTGTCAGGCTGAAGAAGTTGACATTGCAGAAGTGAAACATATTGTGATCAACGCACCTAGTGCTAAATATTCTGATAGCTTTTGTCCGGTAAATACTGGTTAACTACGAATGGAAACACACCAATGCAAATTGGTAAAAGATAGCATTTCTCAGCAAAAATTTGACGATGAATATAAAAAAGCAAAAAGTTAAGAGGATATTTTTATTTTAGGCCCACCTATACTATAGAAGATCCAAAAAAAAGAACCAATTAGTATAGTAAAAAAAAAAAAAAAAAAACTTATATGTGCTGATTCTTGTAACCTGCGATATCACAACCTGCTACAAATAAAAAAATTTCACCAAAAAAACCATAGCTTAAGAATAAAATTATTGAGCCTAAAAAAAAGAAATCAAAAATTAATTGTTATTATTAAATCGAACAACAAAATCAAGATCACAAGACTTAAAAAAAAAAAAGATTGCCCTTGCTGGAATCGAACCAGCGGTAGCTATACTTGCCGGCCAAACCCGGACAAATCCCAAACCCCTAAAAAATAATTGCTAATTATAAAAAATTAAATCAAATAAATAATTCTTAAATTTTACAAATATATTATCTATAGCTATAAAAATATACTTGAATTATTTAAACAAAGATTATTTATAAAATTTTTGAGCTATGAGTTTGGCCAGACCCTTTGAGTTTGTCCACTCTAAGTAAACTTAAAGTGGACAAACCCAAAGGGTCTGGCCAAACTCATAGCTCAAAAATTTTATTAATAATCTTTGTTTAAATAATTCAAGTATATTCTTATAGCTATAGATAATATATTTGTAAAATTTTAGAATTATTTATTTGATTTAATTTTTTATAAATAGCAATTATTTTTTAGGGGTTTGGGATTTGTCCAGGTTTGGCCAGCAAGTATAGGTACAGGTCTATATATATTCTTGGATATCTTGGTATATTTGGTTCTAATAATATTATTTGGCTATTTTATAGTACATAGTATTAGTTTCTAAGTATCTAGCAGTAGGGTATTTGTGTATTATATACAGGATAGGTTTCACTTCAGTTTATTTAACAACTTAAAAAAGATAGTCTGTATCTTTTCTATTTTTCTTATATAACAATCTATATTTAGTTTGAAAATATCTAGCTTGTTTAATTAGTTGTCTTTTAGTTTTGTCTATAAAATCATTAGGTATTTGGTTTGTTTTTATATAGTTATATAAATCTATATAGCAATTTAAATTCATAGTGATGAGGTAGTATTTATCTGGATTGGTAAGTGAGATAAAATATCAACATTAAAATAGATTTGTCTAGATTTATGAAAAATTTCAAAATTGTATAGTTGAAGTTTAAGTATCTATCAAGCAATTTGTCTTTTAGGTTTTGCTATTCATAACTACTTAAAAGTAAAATAGTTAGTTATCAATATAAAGACAGTAGTGTTTAAATATTTATAAAAATATTTGATAGCCTACACTATAGTAGCACACTCTAATTCAGTAGCTTTATAGTTTAATTCTTTTTTTTGTAGGCTCTTGCTAGTATATACAATTGGGTATTCTTTTTTGTTATTATTTACTTGACTTAATATAGCACCATATTCAAAGTAGGAGGCATCAGTGGTAAAAATAAATATTCTTTTAAAATTAGCGTAAGCCAAAATTGAGACTGTGATTAAATGCTTTTTTAAAGTTTCAAAAGCATTTTGCTATGAAGTCTTCTATTTATATATAATATCTTTTTGTAAAAGTTAGTTAAGAGGTTTAGCATATTAAAGAAGTTTTAGATAAATTGTCTATAGTATCTAACTAGTTTCTAAAAATAATCATAATTGCATTATATTTTTAGGGGGCTGTATCTTCTCTACTGCTTCAATCTTTTGAGAGTTGGGAGCAATTCTTTGTAAAAAATAATATGACCAAGAAAGAGTAAACTTTTTATCCAAAAATTGCATTTCTCAAGGTTAAGTTTTAGTTCTGCTTTTCTAATTCAAGAGAATACTCTTTTTAAATAGTCTAAGTATTCATTAAATATTTGAGAAAATATTATAGTATTATCTAAGTACACAACTACAAATTTCTATGCAATTTCATTATATATTCAGTCTATTAGTTATTGAAAAGTGGCTAGTACATTGCATAGTCTAAAAAGTATAATATTAAATTTATATATACTATAGTGAGTAATAAAAGTAGTCTTGTCTTTTCTTTGTTATATAGTTCTATAGCAACTTGCCAATATCCACTTGCGAGATCTAGAGTAGAAAGCCAAGGTGATCCTGCTAATGTATTTAGCATTTCATCTATTCAAGATAAGAGATATGCATCCTTTTTCATAATAGCATTTAGTTTTTTGTAGTCTATACAGAATTATAATTTGCTATTTTTTTTCTATATGAAAACAACAAATAAAGTCCAAAGGTTATTAAAAGATTGTATTAGCTTGTTGTCTATTATTCATTGCAATTCTTCCTTTACAAACATCTGTTCACTTGGAGAAATTGAATAAGTGTAAGATTGGATAGGAGATATATCTTTAGTATAAATTCTATAAATAACAAGGTTAGTATATCTTAACTTAGTTATATCAGTTGCAAATAGATCTGCAAACTTTTCTAGTAAGTGTTTAAATTTTTGTTTTTGTTTTGGAATAAGAGATTCAATATTTAAAGAGAGTTTGTCTACTAAGTATTTCTTATAAAGGAGGAAAGTATTGATTGTATAAATTTGGTAAGATATGAAAGTTATATTCTGGTTCTGAATATCTAGATCATCAGATAGTTTTTCATCTTGTCTAGAATTTATTAAAAATTTTGTAGTTGTGCTAATAAGGTAAAAGCTTCAAATTGGCATTAAAAGTGTTAGTTGTTTTCTTGAAGAAGTTGTATTAACTGAGTATTTTTATCTTTAAGATAATTTATACAATTTTTAGTTGTTAGATAAGTCAGGTCTGGCCATTTAACTATTGTTGCAATTCTATTATAGTAATAGTAAGAAGTATAATTTTTTCTTCTAGTTCTGGTTCAGATATAGGAGATGTATAAAGAATTGATGCAGAGACACATTTATCATAGTGTTTTTGGTTGCAATTAAGTTCTTCCTGATGCTTTATATACAAGTATTCTTTACAGAAATCTACTAGGTAGATGAAATTTCTATGCATTTGGGCAAAAGCATACTCCTGATTGAAGTCTAGATGGCTAGTGTCAAAAGAATCTTGGATAACTTGCTCTAGTCTTGAGTAGTTATTATCATCAATTAATAATCTTTGCTCTATATGTAGGACTAAGGTTATATCTTCATCAGTTTACTCATTGTTAATGTGATTATTAATCTGGGGTTCTAGAGCTTTAGTGATAGTCTGTTCATTTTGATAGAGATAAATAGTAGCTAGTCAGAAAATATAAGTTTGGTTTAACTCATATTGCTGTCCAGTATTTCTAATAGATTTAGTGTAATGTCTAATACAAGTTTACAGGTTGTAGTTAGGATTATAGAAAACATCCTGGCTGGCCTTGTAAGTATATAGATACTCAAGATTACAAAACTATAGTAAGCTCAAAGACTATCCAATCAATACATATTGAAATATAGTTCTGACTTTTAACAGATTTGGCATTCAACAAGGAGTCTGTGGCCTTTACTTTTGGTAAAAAAGGCAATACTTTTGTGGATTATCTCAGTCTAATTTATAGTGAAAGTCTATATGATATTCACAACAAAACATTTGGACATCTATGCTTCAAAGATTCTTAGGTCTGCAAAGATTAAGATATTTATAATAGTGGTGTGTATATCGAGGACTGTGATAAGAGAGTCATCTGGCTTTGACTTTAACTCTATTATATCTACACTAATAGAGGAAGTTTTGTTTCTGAATTGCAACTTGGAGACAATCAGTGACAATATATCCTTGTTTACTATATTTGCAACAAAGATTCTGGGGCAATATCTATAGAGATAGTTTTCCTAGTTGCAAGTATGACATATAGTTTGTCTAGATGCTTGTTGTGAACAGTGAGGTACAATGTGTTCTAATTGTTAGCATTGATTACACTAGTTGGTTAGGCAGTTGGCAAAGAGGTAGTCAGAAGATTTACAGTTTTCACAGACATGAACTTTAGGTTGTTTATATCTACATCTAGACAGGCAACTATCTATTCTTCAAAGTCTTCTAATGGTATTTCATTATTACTAACTATAATTACTTTAGTAACAAAAGCTTTATAGTAGGTAAGATAATATTGTTTATATAGGTCAAGCTCTGCTAGATCAGTGATAGTAGATTAAGCAAGAAGAGGCTAGTATATCTTATAAGTAGTAGAAACTAAGTGTTTTTTGTTTTTCTACTTGAAAGAATAGAATCCATTTTTTTAGTTATAATTGACTTTAATTTTTTGTAACTAATTGTTGTCAAGAAGGAGAGAGTAGAAAGTAATATTGACTATTTTAATATTTATAAGGACAATAGTGTTACAATTTCTACTGGTAGGTCTCAGATAATTCTTAAAAGTCTAGTAAAATTTTTAGTTGTAGCAACAATAAAACTAGAAAAGGCCTTGTCTATTTTAAGACCTAATTCTTTGACTACTTGATATACAATCATGCTAATAAAAGCTTCACTATCAATAATTGTCTAGTAAGGTTTGTTTCTAAGTTAAACATTATACTTAACAGATGTAATAAAGTTTAAAGATGTCTGATGGTTAGAGGTTTGTTAGGCAAGGTGTGTAGACAAAGCAACTCAGATATATAGATTATCTAAAAGAGCTTCCTACTTAGAAGTACTAATAGTAGATCTGCTAGTAGCATAGTCCTAGTCTTGGTAGTATATATCTTGGTGGTAGGGTGATAGTAATCAATTGAAACAATAGTTGGAGTAAGATAAGCAAGCTCTATTGTTATCACTTTTTCAATAACTATCTTTGTTATAAAATTTACTTATATCATGACTTCTATTTCGATTATAGAGAACGAGAATATTGATTGTACTGATAGTTATTAAAAGAGTAAGTAGGGTGTTGGTCCTAGTCTCTTTTCTGAGTATTACAATTAGCAATAAAATATCTGATGTGTCTACAATAGTGGCAATTAGGAGACTGCTTGATTTTTCATGCTAGCTGGGGTGCATTTGCATAGTTAATAGCAGCTGTGAGAGCTGGTTGTTTAGTGGCAAAATTAATGCTAAGTTAGGCAATTTGCTCAGTTAATTGCTTAATTGCCTGGTCTGTGTCAAAGGTAGATTTTGATATAACATGTTCTGTTTTCCATCATTATATAGTAGCAATAGCTTCATTTAAATTAGCAGGCTCTGCAGCTTGTACTAAAATTCCATACTTGGGCTAGAGGCCTTAAATAAAGAGTTGAATAATAAAGGTTGCAGATAAAACTTTGGTAAGATCTACTCTTTTCTTTAATTTTTAAAACTTGCTAACATAGATGTCTATAGTGTCTGTGCCTTGCTTGATATCAAAGAATTGTTTTTGCCAGTGAGTTTTTTGTTAAGCAGTACTAAATTAGATAAAGAAGAGGTGTTTAAAACTTCAATTGGTGTTGGTACTATCATCAAAAGCATTTGGAGCTAAATACAAAGATCAATACTAGTCTATAGCAATGCTTTTTAAATAAACTGAGGCTAATATTAATTTTCTGGCAGCTTTCCAATAGTTTGCTTTGGCTACTTATTCAAACTTAGTAATCCAAGTATATAGGTCTTGTAAACCATCTTCTTTATATAGTTTAACTATAGTCAGGGTTTGTTTAGACCTATTTTTCAAGGTAGTAACAAGAGTATTCATAGTAGCAACTGTATTTGTAAGAGCTAAATCTGCTATTTGTGTTGAACAAGATTAAAAAGAGGTAGGGGTAGGGGTAGTAATTGCTAAGGTTCAATTACAGGTGAAAGTGTAAATATATAGTATTTACCAATATATTTCTTGTTAGATTGGTTTGTATTTTCAAAGTCAGACTGATTAAGTTCTTGTAATTTTTTAAAAATTAGATTTGTTTATATTTGTAGAAAAGTGGTGTTTGTTTAGAGGATAAGGAGTTTTGGATTTCTTTAATTGTTTTAATTTTTTTAAAAGAAATATGTTTGTTAGCTGCTTTAATTAAAGCTTTATATATTTGGTTCTATGTAAAGTTAAGTTGATTTTGATTTGTAATTGTTTAGATTTTTGAAAAAATATATTGGAGATTGCATGAAGTTTAAAAAGTATAGACATGAATGATTTTTTTTGAGCAATTCTTCTAGAGAAAACATTTCTTTTTTCTTTGTTTAAATAGTTTAGGTTTGTTGAGAATGATTGTTGTTTTAAGAGTTATTATATAGTAGTTAGATTCTTGTAGTATATTTGAAAGAATATCTATATATTTGATATTGGTGATAGATAGGTTTGTCCAAATCTGGTTAATCCTACTTTGAATATTAGCTCATTTGAATGTGAAACTTTAGGTATTCAGAAAGAAGAAGCAGTAAATATCTTTGTATTATTAGCTTTGAAGATATTTGATGAGTTGTAATTCTGGTATAGATAATTTTTTCAAAAGAGAGCAGTCAAGTCTTGGATTTGAAATACTGTTAAGATTATTTATGATTATTAGTTTGTAATTAGTATTTTTAGAGAGATTAATAATAAGTTCTTAGATATCTTTATAAAGTTGTTTATTTTCTTGTATTGATATATAGATTTGTAAAAAACATATTGCTAATTTTTTAAAATAAGATCTAGATAATTTGATAAAATTAGATCAAAACTCTTTCCCGTAGATCATCAAAACAACAAAAATTAAGAAGAAAACACTCGTAAAAATAAAACAAATTAGTTTTTAATATATAGTTTTGGCCCTTTGGGCACACTAAGTATTGTTAATTAGACCCCGGTTAAATACACAAAGCTGAAAAGAGACAGAAACGTATTACTCTCCACTCCCGAAGCATTCGAACCCTTTTTCATTCCCCAAACTCACCCAAGCCCTACGCTGATGGATCCCACTGGGACCTCAGACAACCAACCAACGAAACAAAACCCTTCCCTACCTGACAACCCACCACCACTTAAAAAAAAAAAGAGAAGCTCACAACCTGAAAATACAACGAATGCCACTTCCTCTACCGATACTATGGGACCCTCTCTCTCTGCACCAAAAAACCCAACCCAAAGTGGAAAATTCAGTGAACCCCTGTCAAAAACAACTATGACATCACCAGATCAAAACAAACAAACAAGCGTGGGAAATAATACAAACAAACAAAGCAGCGTGGGAACCAATATAAACAAACAAACAAGCGTGGGAAATAATACATACAATCTAAGACCCCAGACCACAACCATGGTAATCGATCATCACAACACACCCGATCCATTTCCGGACCTCAACCAAGATAACCCCTGGAACTCAGATCCACAACAATCGACCCCTAACGAGCTTATACGACAAACCCAACCAAGCAGAGAACTAGATGACCAGATGGACATCCAATCTAATGCAACCATAGAATCACTCACACCCCCAAAGAAATCCTACAGTAGTGTACTTACTGCCAACTTACCTAAAAAGAGATATATCAAAGACGATCGTTCACTCACCTGGTGTAATTCAGTCACCCTCGCGCTAGCAAAAGCCCGCACACAGGAATTAGATTTAACGATCTGGAATAATGACACGATTATCAATACTTTCTCATCACCAGAACTTCTCCTAAAATTCGTTCAACACAAAATTCAATCCAATCCAACTCAACACAACATACCAAATGCAATTAAAACAAAATTTGAGTACCTGGATTCGGCTTTCTTCCGATCATT
>CAJVPU010002549.1:0-10432 GCA_910591775.1 Dentiscutata heterogama | reverse complement strand
TGATTTAAATGACTTGACAAAAGTCATCTAAAAAAGAACAAATTCAATACTGACCTGATTGCATTTATTAAGCCATTCACGTGGGCTATATACCTTAAGATTTTCTAAAGAGAATCTATTACTATCTCGAATTAGTTGCTCTAAATCTTTGAATAACGACACAAGTTCTGCCTTCGCTATTTCAACAATTGCATCAATATGCTTTTGTTGATTATCAAATCAGAAATTCCACTGTGCGGCAAGTGCATCACTGATTATAAGTTCCTCATACAAATTATGGGCCGTAATTACATCATTATAAACCTGATTTTTTAATTCAACTATTTCGTTTCTTTGTTGCTCTAAAAAATTACAGGTCATAATTATATCCTCATAAGCCTTTTGTAATTGATTTCTCAATTCAACTATTTTGTTTCTTTAATCTTCTAAAACTTGAGATTTCTGCTGATTCTCTATTTGAGCAACCTCTAAAAGTCTCCTAGTTCTGTCAAGTTCAACCATCAGATCAGTATAACTCATAGCTACATTATGATTGGTATAATTTATGGCTAAGTTATCTTGATCGGTATCAGGTAGGACCCCTTCTTGATCTAAACTTGCAAGATTATAATAATTGTTAGCAACAATTTGATTGTAATACCTTTGACAAATAATATAAGTAGCTAAAGAAGAATGACGATCAGCAAGTT
Organism: Dentiscutata heterogama; assembly: GCA_910591775.1. Taxonomy (NCBI): domain Eukaryota; kingdom Fungi; phylum Glomeromycota; class Glomeromycetes; order Diversisporales; family Gigasporaceae; genus Dentiscutata; species Dentiscutata heterogama. The sequence continues at coordinate 9,743 of CAJVPU010002549.1, read as the reverse complement.
CTGGCATATAGGGTTGAAGAAGAACAAGTCATCTAGCTACCACCGGAGCATTAGCATTTCGTATTCTTCGTGGGTCTTGATCACAAGGTTTCAAGCCAAATGTATCGTACGTTTCAACTAAATCTGCAAAAATACATTGAGGAGTTTCTTCTGATTGCTCTTGCGAAGTTGACACTACAAAAAATATAAATCCAATTAGCTAAATTACATTTTTACAGTTCAGTTCGTGTAAGACAGATCTTCGAATTTCGAGTCTCATTTACTTTTTTGAGGAATGCAAATTAGAGTGGATTATTGTGGATTATTTAAACTAGTTGTTTTCTACTATCTACTTGTATATCGATTCGCGGTTTCTATAACGACTAAAGGGTATAAAAATTTTCCGAAAAGTGCTGCCAAAGGAGCGCACGGGAGCCAATCAGATCTAAGAATCGACGCACAGATCATTCTAGAACCCGATTTCCTAATCTAGAACCCGATTTCTTAATTCGGTATATTCCCTGACTGATATGTATGTTTAAAGGTTACGCGTATAGTTATAGATATTCTTACCGTATCGATCTATAAGCTTTTCCTCATCTTAGCATTTCTATTAAAGTTTAATCTTTTCATTTTACACCATATATCATCTCGCGTCTGTGCTTCTCTTCACGTCGAAACTCCACGTTACGATTATTACCTTTATTGTTAGTATGGGATTCTGTTAGGTGGAAGAATTCACGAATTTTATTTGAGAGTACTCAAATAAACATGACATACCAATACTCAATATATTAATATAACATTGCAATAAAAAAAAAACAAATTAATCTAGTAATTGATGACTGAAATAATATAAATATAAATATAAATTATTAACACTTTTTATAAAGCAAATTTATTTAAAAAATTAAAAAAAAATTCTTAATACATTTGTAATAATTATTAATTTTGTTTTTTCTTGTTAGTAACATTTCAAATCTAATGCACAATGCGTATTAATGAAAATTTTAAATATAGGAAATTTTTTTCAATTAATGGTTTTTGTTTTTTTCTTAATTGTCTTTTTTTTTTTTTTTAGAAAAAAAAATTTTTTCAAGATTAATAAACTATAAAAGTTTTAAAAGTTCAATTCAAGTCGATAATTTGAAAAATGACGACGACGGTTTTTTTTTTCAAAAAGGCTATGATATGGGGAAAAAATATATTTAATATCCAGCGGCAATTCCATTCTTTCTAAAATCGCTTGCAGCTACACGTAATAAAAATAGTTATTAATAAAAATTAGGTGTGATTAATATCATTCCAATATAAATATATATATATATACGTACCATGAATAGTTCCATTAGGGAACTTTCTAACACATTGAACTTGACATCCATAACCTCTATTATAGATGCTGTGTATTTTAACCTATTAAAAAAAAAATAAGGTTTGAATTTTGAGTTGTTAATATTAATTTATTATTAGACATTCAAAGTAAAAAGAATGGAAGTTATACTTACAACATGACCAATTTTAATAAGTTTTTCTAATATCTCATATGGAAATCCTGACTCGACAAATAACTATAAATTCGTAATAAAATAATTAATTATCTGTTGTTATTTCATATTGAAAAAAGTTCTACGTATAGAGAAGTTATATTTACCTCATTTGGCAATAATGGATGGTATAATCTTGGATAGTCAATAGCTTCCAGAACGTTCATATTAAACTCATAAATATTTAATAATGTCTGTATAAATGATCAAAAATTTTATTATTGTTAGTAATTCAGTAAAGGGGTTAAATAAAACTGAGTTTTGATAAGTACCTGTGTAACAGCCGACATAATTCTGGTACCACCACTAGCACCAACCGCCATTTCAAACCTTCCATCAGGTCTTTCAATTATAGTAGGACATGTTGATGACATTGGTTTTTTACCTGGTGCAGGGAAATTATGAGGAGCAGGCCAGAATCTTTCAATTGATGGTGGTACAGGAATTGCGAAATCATCCATTTGATCATTAAATAAGATTCCAGTGTTTGAATCCATAACTTGAGAACCCCAGAAATGATTAAGTGTAGCAGTCATACTAACGGCCATCTCATCAGCATCTACAACAGAAATATGAGTTGTACCATGATCTTCGAGTGTAGCATACTCTGGATCATAATGATCTGGTATCCATGTACGGGCTTCAGAAAGATTAGCACGAATCCTTGCAGCATATTCTTTGGAAATGATTTCTTTTATACGCTCTTTATGAGCTGTGGTATTTTTGAAAAATGCAGGATCTCCTAATTCAGTACGTCTAGCAATGGCATATTTGAAAGATTCAGCCATTCTTTGCATATTTAATACTGTACGGCCGTTTTCGTGAAACTTGTATTCTTCCAAAACATTTAACAAAAATAATAATATTGTTCCACTACCAGGTTCAGGAGATGTTATGACCTATTTTCAAAATATATATGATTAACTAATTAGAAAAAAAAAGTGAAAACTTGTTATATCGATATGATAACAAACCTTTTTTCCTTGGAAATATCCTACAAGAGGTTCACGAATTGTAGGTTTATAGGCAGCCAAATCTTCCATAGTTATTATACCACCTTTACCTTGGATAGTATCGACAGTTGATCTTGCGATTGAACCCTTTAATTACAAATTATATATTTAAATTATAAATAATAAAATAGTTAAAACTTAAATTTGAAGCTAATGAAATAATATATACCTCATAAAATTCATTAACATCTTCAGAAACTTTTTCCAATGATCTGGAATAATTAGTTCGATACATCATATCTCCTAGTTTCTTTAATTTACCATCCTCATCACAAAATATTTCGCATAATTCTTTGTTATGTTCGATTTTGTATGTGTACATCTTTTATTAAAAAATTTATGAGTGAGTGAATCATGTGAAAAAAAAATGTATATATGTGTATAATTATATGATTTATAAATTTTAGGATTAAAATACCTTCATAGTAACATATAATTCAAGTGGAATAGGAAATCCTTCTCGAGCAATTCTAATTGAAGGTTCAAGAAGACGTTTCCAAGGAAGTTTACCGTGTCTAATAAAATAATATAAAATTAATAACATTAAACAATAATTGTATAAATGTAAAATTATTAAAGTCATATTGATACATACCGCTCATGAGCTAATTTCAATCCACGGAGTTCACCACTATATAGAAAAAAAATTTTTTTTACAATAGTTATATAATAGTTACAAAAAAAAAAAAAAATACAATTAAGAATTCACATATTATATAATACTTACGGTACAGCAATAGAAAGGGGTCCAACTTTAGCCTTTAGAGGCTCTTGCTTAAACATATCTTCATAAACAGCACGAGGAGCGACTTCACGAAAATCTATAACCTCAGCGAAACCATTTGGTAACCTAACTAACATGAATCCACCTCTATTATAGTTATCACGTGAATATAAAGAGTATTTCAGTCACACTCAACTCAAAATAATATAATAATAATAATAATAATTATAATAATAATAAACATACCCTCCAATTCCAGCAGCAAAAACATTAACTGTACCAACACATATGTGAGTTGTAATAGCAGCATCGACGGCATTTCCACCTTCCTTTAAAACTAAATAAAAAATTTACGTATAAAATTTTCTTTTTAATTTTATAAATGTAAAATAATAATAATAATAAAGATAAATAATGATAAGTTAATTACCTTCAACACCAAATCGAGAGCAATTAACGACTTCAGAAGCGACAGCGCCAGTTTGCGCAATAATTAAATTTGGATCAGCCCAATCAAAATCATTTTCTACTTCTATAAAAATTATTTATTAATCAAAATTTAGTTAATATTATCGATATTATGTAAAAAAAAAAAAAAAATTTTTTTTTTATTAACAAATAAACGAACCATCAATTATCAAAAACCAATTTAAAGAGAACCATAAAACAGCGATGATACAAGCCGCACCAACAACAATTTTTAAAATATTTTTCCATAATTGTGAAGGGCGCCTAATACGACTTAATAAACCAATTTTATCGTCATCATCAGAGCTACTTGCATGATAACGAGGTAATCCTTCTTCAATCGATTGGTAGGTGGTCATTCTCCTCCTCTTTTTTTTAATTTATTCTTTTTAATTAATGACCTGAGATCCCACGATATGATGTTGGATTTTTTTTTTTTTTATAATTTATATTTAAAATATAAATTTCGAGGGGAGGTAAAGAACAGAAAAATTTTGGCTTCCCTCATCAGTGGGCATTTTATACAAAAAAAAAACTTGTATAATATAAAATAATCTAAAGTAAATTAAAACTAATATATTAAAATAATAACGATAATAAAAAGATTTTAAAGCCAAATCAATCAATAATCAAAATGTCCGAATAACTATACATACATATCGCATCTAAATCATTAAACTAATAGTCTAAAAAGTATTTCAGAGTTCTATGAATATCTGTTTTATCCAAAAATGGTATCTCATTTTTGAACTCTATTGTCTTGTATATAAAATAATGTAAACACAGTACGTACGACCTCGGACAAAACGACGTCAAAAAAAAAAAGAAAAACATCTTTAGGGTACGCATAGAAATTTGAAATAACGTTGATCAAATACATACAATGTAAGATTATGCTAAATAGGAGGTACGAATGTATATATAAATATGCAACAAATAATAAAACGGTAAAAAAAAACGCCGTTTCTAATAATCGGAACAGTGTAACCCTTCATTGAAATGCCACGCAAATAAACAATCTTGGATATTTGAAGATCCCAGGACACAGACCAAGCGCAGTCGATAGTAAGTAATGATAAATACCGGTATTTACATAACAAGTACAAGACAAATTTAATAATAATAATAATAGTAATAATAATAATTAAAAACTGTAATAACAATGAAGGTAGATTACTTGATGTTAAGAAAGTACCTACTACGTTAAGAATTTTCAGTACTGGTTGGTTCTCACATTTCGGACTTTCGGTGAATAAATATAATGAGGTGATTTACAGAAAAAATCATGTTTATGATTAGATTAAGATTAGATTGTAAGATATCAATTTTACTATGTTTTTCAACCATTTTTAGAACTTAAAAGATCTATTGCTATTGTTCCATGTATATTTTAATAGTTAGTTACCCGAGTCTACAAAATTAGTTAATTCACCCGAGTCTACAAAATTAGTCAATTGGCGCTAATTTAATGGAGATGCACGTGAATACAATTAATAAATGTAATAAAGTATTTATTTCACCCCAAATCCAGTTGTGTCAAATATCAATATGCTGTGAGAAAAAACCGAAAAACACGTTACTAAAGATAACAATTTCATTGGATACATTTGTTCGATAGACTTCGATAGAAAAAACAATATGAAACAGGTTCATTAATCTAATATCGAATAGAATGGTTAGTAGATAATCTACGTACGCATGTAAAAAAAAAAGGAAAGAAAATCAGATGCAGAAAAAGGTTTATCTAAAAACAAAATATAAGCGTAAGACCGGGAATACCAATAAAAAAAAAATAAAAAAAATCTTATTATATATTTTAGCGTTAGATCTTGGCTTTCGCTGTTAATCTAGGGCTAAATATAAGGCTAAGTTTTCGCTATTAGATTATAATAATAATATTATTATACTGTACGAAAAAATTAAAAATTTTGTTTTGTAAGTATGTACGCAGTAAATAGTTTCATAGAAGTTTCGTTCAATAAATGTACTGTATAAATGTACTGTACAGCTGTAAAGGCACCGTAAAGGTTAAACAAAAATAAAAATAAAGCAAATTCCCATTTACGTACGTATGTGCATACTTGAGTGCGTACGAACGTATATACCCAATCATTATAAGAGGAAAAATTTTGACATTTCTCCAAGTATTGCGTCATTTAAAAATTTTTTATAGAAATCGAAATGATTTTATGCACGTATCGATATCAGTACAACCATGTATAACGATAATTAAAATGATTTAGTAATTAATCAAGGCTTTAACGCAACCCCGTATAGTTATAAAGTGCCAGTATTTTGTTAACTTTGTCTAAATTCGTAAGTGTAACACGTACAACATCAAGAATGTTCACACTGGGGTTAATTAAAGTTAAGAGGCAACCCATAATAAAAAAAATTGCCGATCTATCGTACCACCACATCTTTCATGCGTATTATATTATATATAATTATAATATTATTAAAATTATATCGCTTTATAAAAAAAGAAATTGGATGAAATTATCCAAAATTATGATTTGTTTATTCATATTTTGTTTATTATTATTATTACAATGGCTTATCAAGCAAATTTTAACTATATACTACAGTATTTATGATCCAGCCACGATCCGGATTTTTATGGACAATAGACATACAATAGTGCTTTTAATTACATTGTACTCTACATTACTCTATATCGTATTCTACATTACTCTATATCATCGTATTCTACATTATACGTACTTTACATTGTACTTTAATCGAAAATATTCCAGAAACTGATTTCTACTGCGCGCATCGAAGTGAGTCAAAGATGTAGCCTTATAAGGCTTTTAGAACAAATTTAATCATTATATTATGAGTATATTCATTAAGGATATCAATTAATTTAATCAAAAAGTCCTAAAGTTGTAACGTTACATCCTGACCAAAGTTGGTGGTTTTTTTTTAAATGAAATCCATAAATGATCTTTCGTCGGTTGTATTATTTTTTAAGGATTTCTTATATTAAATAAGTATATTAAATGAGTATATTAAGTGAGTGTATTAACTGAGTATATTAAGTGAGTATATTAAGTGAGTATATTAAGTGAGCATATTAAATGAGCAAACGAAACTACTATTAATCAGGAACAGATTAAATACTAATTCGAGAACTCCTTATCAATCAAAGCTTTTAATTTTGAATACTGGAATAATTGTAAAACCCTTAAAGAACCTGCAGAACCTGCTTGGCTTTTTTTTTCTTATCCGTTTGAAACCGGGAGAAGAATCTATTTTTGTGAAACAATTTAATGATCCAGATAACAATCTATAATCTTAAACTTCGTATGGAACATTAAGATATAGATATGCCCTTTTTGATTTTTTATTTTTGATTTTTGATTTTTGATTTATGGCGTGAAGAAAAAATAAGGTTGATTACGTAACAGATAATTTTAGAACCTTAGAACCTTAGAACCTTATATATAATGATAAACTGAATATGGTCATTCTGGTGTAACATTCGTCGATGAAGTTTTTTTTTTGACTTTACTAAATTAACAACTATATAATCTACTTGCATTAATAATCTCTCTAGTGTTAGTCCGAAATTTTTGATTGGACGTTAGATATACTCTCATGCGATCATTGCACGATACATACGTACGCAAATTGTAATATCAGAATGTCGACATAAACATCTCTCTTGTGTATTTGTATGTAATTGTAATACAAACCGCAATAAAACTGTGAATATTATCATCGCTATTTCTCACCCTTTCACTTTTCTTTTCATCTTTTTCACTTTTTTCTTTTTCACTTTTTTCTTTTTCACTTTTTTCACCCTTTTTACTTTTCCATTTTTTCTTTGTAAAAAACACGCTTTTAACCTATAAAGAAACAAATTTCATTACCATCTACTATAACTTACCCTTTAAAAAATGATATCATCCTATAGCCGACACTTTTAGTTACGACTTACAATAACCTTTAGAAAAAGAATTAAATTATTATATACTTACGATGATCTTTAATTCACCGTTGTTTACAAAAAAAAAAAACTGAATTTATGTATTAAAAGGAAAAAAATTTAATAAAATTAATGCACATACGTACGGACGTACTGTACATCACGTACATCCTTATTTTAATTCATAAAGGATCTTCACCTTCGTATATCAATTCCTCGTGGAATCACACTTTAAATATATGCGTACGTACCTGCGTATCTGGTATCTACTATACATACCTAATACCCGATACCAGGTATATACACACATATACAGTATATATATATATATGTCTTCCCCGATGTTCTCATAAGGAAAATCAGCTTTCTATTAAATCATGTTAAAAAACATATATGAGCTACCCCAAATATCGACCATCTCGACTATAATCATATGATGAATTCCGAAAACATATTTCTTTTATTTTTTTGATCGATGTTTTTTTTTGTTTCATATTTATTAAAATCTTGTTGGTTTTTTTCATGTTTCTTTTAAACCCTCAAAAGTATTTACAGTGATAGAAATTTAATTTTCTTAACCTGTAATTTCTTTAATTAATAGAGAATATATTTATATATTTATATTTATTAAGGTTTTTTTGGGAAATATTAAGTTCTTTTGAATGATTATAGAATTATTTTGAATGATTGTACAGTATCAACTGTCATAATTTTATCAAACAAATATTTTATCACGTATCATACCATAATTTACTATCAAAGATGTTATTCTCACGCAATAGTTGGTCAAAGAAGGTGAGAAGCTGTGATGCTAACGTTCATACAGTACATATCATTCCCTCTTTATATATGATAAAACTAAATTTATCAATTTTATCGTTAATAGATGCAAAGGATTAGTGAAACACGAAATATTGAATTTTTCGTGTTAACTTCATTAATCCAATTCTTGGTCATGATCTTTTTTTATCTAAGATTATGGAATCGTTTTAACTTCATCATACACTCGAATGATTCTAGTGACGATGGATGTTTAAATAATAATCATATGTCTTCAAATGACTATCCTTCTTCATTTGTTCTTGAATTTCTCTTTCTCGTATTATATCAAATTTTCCAATTTAATTTTGCTTTAAATGCGGTATGTTTTTAACTTTCTTTTGAATTTTATCGTTATTCAGAATATAATTTCTATAATACAGTATTATAAACACCTGTTGCTTACTTATTATGTTTATTAAATTTATTTTCCCTTTTTTATTATTAGGTAGTCACTCAATATTGTGCTCAAGTTAGTATCATTGCTCTCATGAATGGAATAATATCTTTGTATGGTTTCGTAGGTATCACCTTTTCCTATTGAGTGATAAAGTAATGAATTTCTTATTATCCATTCACTAATTCTTTTATTTGATTAGATCCATTTTCTTGAGATTAGAAGAATAGTTAACGAAATAAACGCTTCTTGTGCTATAGCTCCTAATCCACAATACTTGGCTTATGATTTTCCTTTCATTGTCACCTCTTTAATATTTGCTATCACAATGGGTTATTTCGCTTATAAAGTTCGTCGCGATCTTTCTGGAAGAATTTATAAAAAGATCGGACTTGATATGACAATGCAAGGTATCTTATAGAGTATATTTAATTATTTACTTACTAGATACGTAAATACTTACTTAAAAGACATTTTATCTAACCTTTTTTTTTTTCTTTATTAATAGTCTTCTTTAAAATACGACTTATCTTTATGATGTTGATGAAACTCAACATGTTCTTTATGACAATCACTACTGTCATGACTACATTTTTATTCATATATGTTACAAAGGAAATGCCATCAAATGTTATCTTCAGAACTTTGATTATCATTCAATTTTTTATTACTTATGTACAATTTGCCGCTCAATATGTCGTTCATCGCGCGGTAATTTTTTTTAACTTTAATGATTATAATAATATTGATAATAAGCTTTATAATCATACCAATATATTAATATTTATTATTTTATTTCATATTTATTCTATTATAGGTTCCAAAAGAAAGTTTCTCATTAATGAAACTATTTAATTTTCTT
>CAJVPU010002548.1:0-10435 GCA_910591775.1 Dentiscutata heterogama | reverse complement strand
AGAAAAAATTTTAATGATTTGATGAGGGTCGGAATCAGGTTCGGAATTAAGGGTCGACTCATTTCGGAATTAAGGTCAGAGTTGTTTGTTTTGATGATCTGATTTGTGTAATGTTACAAAAAAACGCAATTATCTCAAAATTAGATTTTTGTAGATTTGCTTGATTTCTATTGACGGCCGCCCATATAACCCTCGACGGCTAACCCAAGGCTCGTAAGTCAACAGTCGGGTCACCTGTTGCCACAGGTGATCCGACTGTTGACCCATCGGGTGACCCGATGGTTGACCCGTCGGGTGACCCGCGGTTGACCCACCCGGGTAGTCATTATCTCAACCTGGGTACCCGACCCACCTGTGGGTGACCCGAGTAACCCCAACCCGGGTCAAAACACTACTTTTATCTTATCTATCACTGCCTATACTTCTTTCCAGCTAATATTTGTAGATCTTTTTGGCTTTTTATTTACTTATACAAGATTTTTCATTCTGTTTGAGAGAACCCATTCTGTATTTAAATGAGTGCTAAATATCAGATTAATAAATTTTTTTAGAGATCTATCAATAATATAATGCTTCTAGCAGGGGTATATATTGATTTTGCTAGATCTGTTGTTTATTATTTCTATAGTATGTGGGCTTTGGCTTTCTTTTTTGGCTAGTTTGTTAGCTTGTTCATTAGCTGCTATTTCGCTATACCTTTTAACTTTATGCATAATTAGTTTTAGATTTTTTTTTGCATAGCAGTTTATAATTTGGCAAACAGGCTTTTATTGCTTAGCTTCAGCTTTTCTTTAGGTCTGGTTATAGTCTTTGCTTTCTTAATTGCTCTTATCGTACATAAGCTATCAGTATAAATAAGCACTTTTGCATCTCTAGATAGTACTACTAAGGCTATTCAAATCATACTTAGTTCTACTTATGTGGAAAAAGACCAGTCTTTTATTTTTTTCCAGAACTCTATACTAGTTGCTTTTCCATTTATATTAGTAATAACCTATCCTACTTCTATATAAACTTTTTCTAAATTATTTGTATCTTTTACTAGAGATCTATCTATATAGATCTTTAGTGTTTTTCTACCTCTTGTCTTCTTAACTATCTCCTTTAACCTATTTTGTATTCCTGTATTGTCAATATTTTCTTTGATATACTCTTTTTCTCTTTCTTTTACTAGAATTGCCAGATCTGTTTGTGAGGACTATGCTATCTCTTCTTCTGTTATTTTTTCTTTTAGCCTATCTAATTGTACGATGTTGAATTCTAGATTGTATATAGTAAATCTTTCTTCATCTTTTCTTTTCTTAACTATACTGTTTTTAAGTGCACTTTTGTTATTTTTGAATTTTATTTTTAGAATGCACTCTGCTATATTTTTTGGGCTTGCTAAATTGTACTCTTTACATTTTTCTAATCTTTTGGGCTTATCTTGGATTTTAACTCTTTCTTAGTACTACAAGGTAAGTATCTTGTTTGACTTTTCTTTTTCTAAAATTTTTGCTATATTGCATTCTATATTAGGTTTGTCTGTACCCCAAATAATTTACTTTTTTTTTTTTTGATTATCAGAGATTGTATCGAGCTCTGCCTTTATAATTAGGTAGTTTTTGCTTTTTTCTTTTTAAAAAATCGCTTTGAGGTTTTATTGGAACTATCTGTGTCTTCTAAGATTATTTTTTCTATTTCGTAGAACCAAGTGGCTTTTTTCACTTTGCAGCTTAGACCTCTTAACTTTTTGATTTGTTTCCAAGTAAGTATCTTGTTGTCTTTTATATCAAGCAGCTAGTCTATTATGAATATATTCAATTTTTGGTCTTTGCAAAATGCTTGTAGAGCTTGTTTTTCTAAAATATCTGCTATTTTTAAACTATTTTTGGCTAATTTCAGCTTTTCTAACTTTTTTTTGCTTTTAATTTTTAATTTTAGTAACTTTGCTGTTTTGATTATATTAAATAACAGGTTGTCTTTAACTTTATACTTATGTAGTTATTTCTCTTGCAATTCTATTATGCTTTTCAAGCTCTTGCAGTTTAGCTAACTTTGTTTTAGCCTTAACTAGGTCATTTGGCCTACTATATTTTTGTCATTTAACCTTGTTACAAGCTTTGTGAAGTGGTATGCGATTTGGCTTTGCCAAAGTGTTTTATCTTTTATAAGGTTTTTGTGGGTTAATATCTTATCTATAGTTGTAGTTGCAAGACTTGCTTTGCTCTTAATTAGCATAAACATTGGGCAGTGAATCTTTTTACATATATTTTGTGCTAGTAAGCAGTTTTGTAGCCAATACTCCAACCTAGATATAAGTACTTTGTTGTTTATATATACAAGCTAGCCTAAAGTCATCCTTTTCTTTTTTAGAGTCTTTGTAAGTTGTTGGACTTCTTTTTTTGTGATTTCAATATTGTATTCTTTTTCACCTTTTTCTGATATCTAGATTCTGAGATATTTTGTTGCTTCTATTTTCTCTTTTGCTTTAATTTTAGCACTTGCAACTGTTATTTGATGAGGCTGCAAAGAGTTAGCTAGGTCTTTCTTTTTCCTTATAACTATGAGCTTAGATTTTTTGTCATTAAATTTAATATTGTTAATGTTAAAGAACTTCTTTGTGATTTTGATGATTTTTTTTATTTTTTCTTTATATTTGGCTAGCCAAACTATGTTATCTTCATATTCAATTGTAGCTTGTTGCTAATTAAGTTCTTTGTACATAAATTTTAATAAGTTTGTTGGCTATTTTATATTCATCTCGTATTCAAGATCTTTTCTTTTTTGTACTGCTACAAAAAGGGAATCATAGAAAATTTTTCACACTAAAGAGAATATTATTTCATCTTGATTGATTCTATCAACTGCTACAAATTTGCTCGTATTATCTAAGCTTGTAATTACTTCAATTTCTTTTTTTTCATATAGGTTTACAATAAATTCTGTTGCAGTTTTAAGAATCTGAATTCTTCTTAGTACTAGCTTAAGCATTTCTATATTCACTAAGTCAAATACTTTTTGGATATATTAAAAGACTATTTTGAGCTCCTTGTTATTTTCTTTTGTATCTTCTAAAATATTTTAGATAGAGAAAGCTGTCCTTTCTCCTAGGAGTCCTGCAAAGTTGTATTCTTTTAAAATGCTTTTTTCTTTAAGTATTTTGCTTAACCTAAGAGTGAGTATTTGCACTATGTATTTTCTAAATACTTCGATTAGTAAAATCAGTCTAATGTTGCTTAAGTTGTAGTTCTAGTATTATGTGGTGAATCGTAAGGTTTTATTAATTTATATACAAAAAGATATAATTTAGGTGATAAGGCAACTCGCCAGAGGCATGACGTTGGTGATTTGACAATAATTTGTTTTATTAAAAAAGATTATCAGGGTAAGTTATTTAAGGTACTATGAATGAATTGTTGGAATTCCAAAGGGTGTTCTTTAACTAATGCAAATTCCCAACTCTTTTATAGATTATTTTATCCTAACAAACTCAAGGGGTTTAGAGATAATTTTAATAATATATCATTAAAGAGTCAGGTTGAAGCTATTATACATTAAGGGGCTTATAACAATTATAATAATAATTTCTTCCACTGAAGTCTTTTCTTTGTCTATTTTCAAGATCTGCTTGCTTGATCTTTGTTTGTTCTTTTCAAAATTTTTCTTCAGATTTCATGTAGGTTATTCTTTTTATTTTTTGGCAGGTAAGTCTCATATAACCATTGATCCAGAATTCCAATATTATATCTGGTTTAGTCATGAGATTACTGCATCTAATTTGACAATCCTTCTTTGCCTGTGACATTAGTCTTCTTTTTTTGGTATTGGTTATAGCATTTTAGCTTTTCACTTCTTTGATATATTACCTTTTTTAAAATATATTGACACAATTTTTGTAAAAGCTTTTCTTTCTTTTGTGTCTGTCTATTTATCTCTTTTGACATCAATTTTGTACAAAATAATATTTAATTTTGTACAAAATAATATTTAATTTTATACAAAGTGACATTCAATTTTGTACAAAGTGACTTTTAAATTTGTACAAAGCAACATTCAAATTTGTACAAAATAACAATTAAAATAAGCTTAATTAAATCGTGATATCTCATGATATAGTAATCCAATATTAATGATTTTGGTACTATTCAGATTCTCTCGATGAATCAATTTAAATAGTACTAAAATTATCTATATTGGATCACTATATTACAAGATATCACTATTTAATCAAATATATTTTAATTGTCATTTTGTACAAATTTAAATATTGCTTTGTACAAATTTAAAAGTCACTTTGTACAAAATTGAATATCACTTTGTAGGAAACTGAATATCATTTTGTACGAAATTAAATATTCTTTTGTATGAAATTGATATCAAAAGGGATAAGAATTGAGTAGCTTATATTTGATAAGCTGAGCTATTTTTTGTTTTGCTTATTACATTGTTCTATTTTTCTAATATAACTTCTTGCAGTAGATCTTTGTATCAAGAATCTTGTATATCTTCTCTTTTTGTATAAATCTTTTTCTACCTTTTTGCCATATTATATAGCTTTGGGTTTCTTTTCACATATTGGTTTTGAAAATATCTCCTAACTTCATTTTTGACTTTTTCAGAGTTATGTATCAGGTCTATATCTCTCTTTTCATTTGTGACTGCTATCTTGTTTATTATTATTTTTCTAAAAAGTCTGTCAAGCAGGGTTGCTAATATTTTTTTTTGGTTTTTGATAATCATATCATATCCTGTTTTGATAAGCCCTTTTATTTTTTTATCTGTTTTTTTAGGATTTTCTTTAATATAGATAGGCAATATAGAAATATTATAAGATTATAATATAAAAAAACTCTAATCCTAACTTTAATCTAACTATAAATTATACTATAACTCTTACCCTAACCCTAACTAATCTCAAATTTGCTTAAATTAGTTCAAATAGCTATTTTTTATATTATAATTTTATATTATTTTTATATTGCTTATCTATACTAAAGATCAACTATTTTTTGTTTTATTATACTATACAACTTGATGAATAAAATATTCTAGGCTGCTTTGATACAGGCTTCTTCTTCTATATTTGAGAGTAGTGTCTAAGTATATTCTTTAAGTTTTTTTTTTTTATTATTTCTGTACAAGCTAGCCTAAGTTTGTCTAGAATAGTTATGTTTTTATCATATTTTTGTTTTTTCAAGAGGCACTATATTTTGTCTAATGTTTTAATATCTTTTTAGAGTTTGGCTTTTTTAGTAGTTTGCTTTAGTGATACAAATCAAAAATCAAAAAATCGATTAGTTAGCTTAGTTGACAACTAATCATTTGAAAATTTTTTGTCAAATTATATTAAAATCAACTAAAAATCAAATAAAAATCAAATAATCATTTAGTTGCTAACTAATTGATTGCAAAATTTTTGATGATTTGTATCACTAGTTTGCTTTTTATTGCTAAAATTATTTAGTGCTATATGTTTTTTCTTTTTTGGCAGATGTTTGTTAGCTGATTTAATAATTATCTTTTTGGCTATCTCCTGTAGTTCGTCTAAGTTATTTTTGCTATCTTTTTTTCTTTTTTGTCTACTTTCAATTTCTTTGTCTAATGTTTCTTTAAAGCTTTGCCAATCTTCTACTAATGTGTTTTTGATATCAATATTAAGTCTTTTTTGCCTTTTGTGGTTCTTTGCTTGCCTAACTAATGTAGTATTGCTGTTAATACCTGCCAAAATTTCTGCTACGACCATATTATGATCTCTATTTGTTACATATAACATATCAAGAATGTTGCTATATAAATCTTTGTTGCTAAATAAGTTGCTTAGCTATATATAGTCTATTTGTAATGCTAAGCTATCTTTTTTCTATATATATTCTATTAGATCAGAGTTTAGCACTCTAAATATATCCTTGAAGTTATATGCTTTAAGTGCTCTTACTAGTTTTGTTTAGCTTTTTGCCTAGTTTTGCTTTTTTCTTTTCTGTTTTTTTTGTTCTCTACAACTTGGTTTAGATCTCCTAATACTATATAATGGTTCAGTTTTTTTTTAACTTGAGTTTTTGCTTTGTCTTCAAGAATTTTAAGTAGTTTTTTTTTAAAGCTAAAGTTGTTTGGTGCTTGATATATTATTAGGATCTCTATCTCTATTTGTTTAAATATCAAAAGTACTTCTATATGATATAGATTGCTGCTCTTGACTCTTGATATGTGTTTTGGCCACTTTTTTTTTAGTAATATATCTATTCCTAACTCTTTGCTCTTATTCTCTTCAGTTTCTAACCAAAATATTTAAAAGTTTTCATATTTTTTGCCTAGTTGTCTACTCTCTTTTTCTTCTATATTTGTTTCACAAAGCCCAACCAAATCTAAATTAGTCTCTCTTATATATTCTACCAAAAAGTTTAATTTTGCTATCTTTGTTTTGATATTATTAATATTGATTGATCTTTAGTATAGGTAGGCAATATAAGAATAATATAAGATTATAATATACAAAATAGCTATTTTAACTAATTTAAGCAAATTTGAGATTAATTAAGATTAGGGTAAAAGTTATATATAATTTATAGTTAGGTTAGAGTTAGGGTTAAAGTTTTTTTATATTATAATCTTATAATATTTTTATATTGCCCACCTATATTAAAGAAGATCCTTAATATTATATATTTCTATAAATAATGTCTCTAGGTTGTTTTTGTCTCTTTCTCTTTTTGTACTACTACTTTGTCGAAGCACTTCTAATTTTGCCAGAATGCTTTTGGCATCTTTAGAAGCAATTTGGAGCAGGTTCTATTTGCTGTCTTTCTTCAATTGCAACTAGCTTTTAGAGAATTTTCTTAATTAGATCAAATTAAAGATTTAGTTTTTTTTTATTTGAGTATTCTTTTAGTATAATATGGAGCATGTGATGTTTTTACTTTCTGTTATAATTTTCTTTTTTCTTTTTGCCTGTTAGGTATTTGTTATGGTATTTTCTTTGTTAGCTAAATAGCTATCATGGCTGTTATCTTTTTTTTTAAGTAGTCTTCTGTATAGTTTTTTTTTAAATTTGTGTATAGCTTTTTTTTTCTGTTTTCTTTTATTTTAATTCTGCCTATTTTAATTTGTTGTTGTAGTAGAATATCACTTCCTTTTGGGTTTTTTCTTAATCACTTTTTGATTTAAAGTATACCATCACCACCTCGCATTAATTTCTATTGTAGTTGAATAATATATATGTTGTAGATAGTTACAAGATATTTGTAGATTCAGAATCAACTTAAGTTAATTCTAAATTCACTTAAGTGAATTTGGAATCTTTAAATGACTTAAGTGAAAATTGAATATATAAAACAAACAAGTGAAGCAAATTTTTATTATACAACATTATTAACAAAATAAGCCTATTATTATATATATATATAATATAGATAAATTATAAGAAATATAGTTTTACTGACTTCTAATCTAAAAAAAAATATGTATTAGTATTTATTATATAATTAAAAATTAATTTAATTGATAATCCGTCACTCAATCAGAGAATTTTCTATATTAAAATGTGACGCAGATCACATATGAATACGTGTCGAATTGAAATTTTTAGGTTATAAGTGAAGTCACAAAATTTTTAATCAAATACAGTACTAAAGTAGTACAAACGCTAGAGCAAAACCTTAAATTTTTGATTATAGCATTATTAAATATCGATCTTCTTTTTTAAAAGACTTTACTTTGTAAGCACTCGGCATTTACTATGCTAAACTCTATATTAAGTAGATAGCAAGGTAATTAGTAATACCTTGTTTTTAGTTCATTTTGCAACAAACTTATATATATATTTTTTAATTTTAGACTTTCAAAAATATATTGCACGCAACAAGAGTCAGATTTACAGATTCATGCTATCTACATTTCATTGTACTTTGGGATCTTAATATGGTAAATTTTTATATATTACGTGATTATATAAAAGTTCGTACTGCTTAAGATTCTTTTTTTTTTTTTTTTTTTTTATAGTCATCATTTCAGTGCTGTCTAGGTGTGCTTGGTTTTTAGAAAACAATGCGAAAGCAATACTTGACTTCTTTAGATCTCAGCAGCAGTTCTAGATCAGAAGATGAAAAGATGCTAGAAAAGAACTGTACAAGAACAATGATCTTGGTAGGTGTATTTTGTAGAATGCTACGTTATATTTTAGTTTCGGATTATACTAACCTGTTTGGAAATTGAACATTGAAAATGTAACTAGTCAATGCAATTCTTGGATCAGGGAGAGGAAAGTATTAGCGAATGCACTTTATAAAAACATTGAGCTAATTTTTTTTTAGGTCTAAGTGTCATAGTCTCAAATTACAAGAAGCAAGTACACTTTACAAGAGTATATGATGGCTTTCTTTTTGAACCTAAGTACAATAGTCTGTCAAGGTTTATTGAATACAAATTCTGGAAGTAAAAATTTTTTATTCAAACATATATCGTATTACAACTATTAACTGTAAACTCATCAATATTTAATGTTCTATTTAAGATGCAAAAACGCAAAGCATGTATTATTCTTCTATTGGATTTGTAAAATGTTGCATATGTAAATCCTATATATTGTCCAACCCAAGTTCCTTTTCTGCTGCTTTTTGTTTAAAAGCCCAGGTATATGATTTTATCCAATTTTGTATTGTGGAAGTTTTTGGAATATCCTTTGCTTCAATGTCTCCATTTTTAATGAATTCTAGGAGTTCGGCATGCATGGCCTTTGCGCTTATTTTGTCTTTATCATTTCGATTCCCATTCAGAAAAAAACCTTCTAACATAGTTTTTATGTTTTTTTTGATTCTAGCGCCACCTCTATTGCCTAACTTTTGGTTGTCTTTTAGCACCTATCCTTTAGGCAATAGGAATTCTTTATCTATCATACTAAATTATAAATTAGTAAGTGGATCAATTTTAATATCTATCAGATTTCTTAATATCTACCTTGGTATTGATATTATCACTAAGGGTTCATTTTGGCTTTGGTCTTCTTGGTTTTGACCCATACTAACGTCATCTTTATTTTTTGACAGATTAGAGGGGTTTTTTTTTATAGCATTATATTAAATCACTATAATACAAATATGACAAAATACCTTCTTTATCATCTATTGGAATTGTCCATGCAGATTCCGGTATTGTAGGTTCTGACTTAGTTGGTTGTGGTCGTTAAGGCGGAATATTCCAAAGTTTATTAAGATATACAGGTGAAAAGTTTGTCCATTCTCCGATATGAGGTAGTGGACATGCACTAATATATCCATTGTATCTGCCCTCAATAGGCCATTTCCAATAGAATAACTTTGAGATTCCCTTAATGGTTTTGATTTTAGTTTTTAATTTTTTTAACTCCTCATTATCGTTACGATCCGGTTCTATGTTTGCTACCAAAGTTCTGGACAGATTTTTAACTGCCTTCTTTATATCATCTCCTTCTTCCAAATTAAATCTGATTCACAAATATCACTTTATTGCATGTGCTATCTGAAAATGGCAGTGAGTATATTAGATAACGTATTTAGAAAAAATAGCGTCGTTAAATCAATTATATTATAATAATAATACAAAGATACTAACCACTGTATGATGGGAATCTATAATAGTTTTTGCTTCACCAGGTTCTAAGAACAGCTAACTATGGACTTCGATATCGTACCATTCATACCAATATCCAACTATGGCCATTAATTCAGAGTTATGATAATGTGGCCCATTGTTAGATATTACTTTAATCTATTTAGGCTTATTTTCCATCGTTTCGAATACTACCTCAAATACAGATGCAAAAAACCAAGCATCCTGCTTTGTATTCATGGACCAGTGATCATAAGCTTTAATATCTAATTCTGTTTGATTTTTTTTGGTAAGAACTAAAATTGTGTGTAATGTCCAACCGCGTTTTTTGTAAAACTTATTTTTTGTTTCATGCACAGATTGAGGTAGTACTCGCATTTTATAATCGGCAATAAAAAGCGCACCATCAAAGTCGAGCTTGGCCAGCGTTGCTTTAAACTGAGCGTTGAGGTATACCTTTCGTGTTTGATGAGAAAGATAATAAAATAATTGTTCTTTTGATTTATCTATTTGTGAATGAAATTCTGAAAGTACTGATTGATACATAAAATTTAGGAAATTAAACAATTTATCACAGTCGGTACACCATCTTTTGTGACTGTTGATACATTCACCGAATGCGTAAGGGAGGCAGTGGGAAATACAGTGATCATGCTCTACATGACCGTCTGCTTTAACCATCAACTCTTTTTCATAGCCTCGTCTTATATGCCTTTTGAGGTTATCAAGATACAACAGAGTTTGTTCCTGATAAAATTAATTGGTAAGTAAATATGTTTATATTTTAAAGAGGGTGAAGGCATAGAAAGTCTTTAGGCATGTCTTTGTGCATGTGCAAGAGAATATGCCTATAAACTCTGTTCTTTATCTCAAT
>CAJVPU010002547.1:0-10437 GCA_910591775.1 Dentiscutata heterogama | reverse complement strand
ACTAATGCCAAATATGCCAAGCAAATTTGAAAAATTAATAATCTTAGACGCATCACTATGCTTTAATAATCTTAAATGTAATACTACGGTTTAATTTCACAAGCTTATGTTTTCATTGCTTCATGTTACTAAGTTATTTTATTGGTAGTACGTGTCTGCTTTTAGAATAATAAGTAAAGTAGATTAGCGATGTAAACCTTTTGAAATTGCTCATTTTACCAAGTTTAATATACTGTAAACTATATTGGCTAAATTGAAACGCCTAGACATACCTCTCATCTAACTTCCGAATTACTTCGTTAATTACCAAATTACTTTAGTATGTTGTAGAGCCGAAGGTGTAGTTTCTAAATTTTTATACCATAACCCTTGCGGTTTTGTGCTCGTGGCTGCGGTTCCGTTTTTGTGAATGAGAAACGTTACGCTAATATGTATTGTGTAACATTTCGGTCGATCATCCAATCAGATTTAAAGCCCGCTATGCTGATTAGTGTTTCGGGCGAAACCCGAATTTGCAGATCATTGCAGATCAAATGGGCAAACCTAATTTCGGAGGGTTTCAGACTTATAGGGCGAAATTAAAATTCTTCTGGGCGAAATATTTCGGATTTGGAAAATAATTTCGCCCGAAACACTAATGCTGATAGCGTTATAGTATTCCGGTTTTGTCCCTCATCGAGGGGTGTTACAAATGAAAAGCAACTATGGGTTATTCTGTCCCTTCCGCTTTCGTGCTATACGTACTAACGGTGCAGAATTCAAAAGTATCAATTGACTGGCCTAAAACCTGATGGTGTTGTCTAACACAAAGGGTGAGGCGAAAAAAACCAGACAATTCAATCTGGAAAAAAACCTTAGTCCCCCTTTGATTAACATGCCAGTCAAGACTAAAACCCGTTCCCCTTAAATAATACTAACGATTACTAATCTCAAATACTACGTCATTACATCATAAAATTACATACGAAATCATACAATAAATCACAACCGAAATCAGAATAAATCACTGTAATGCATCAAACGGCAAAATCATACGATAAATCACGATAATGCATCAACATCAATTACTATACCCGTGATCGATTCGAGACAAAACGCTGCTCCGATACTTTCGTATCGGCAGCTAATATCACTTTACAATATTGTGTTATTACGGCATTACAAAATTACGGAAATTCGGGCAATGTCATAAATCAGGCCAGGTTCCGAAATATTCCGAGGTCGAGGAATTTTGATCCATTTCCATAAGGACCCGAAATATGGAACATTATAATATTATAGCGATAGTGTTATAGTATTCCGGTATCACATTACAATATTGTGTTATTGCGGCATAGCGAAATTACGGAATTGCGGTATTACGGCATTACAACATTACGCCATTGCGGCATTACGGCATATAATATTTACGGCAATTAGATGCTATCGCTACGCCATAAGTAATTCTACCATTGGTAAAATTGCCGTAATTCAGTAATTCTACCACCAACTCTAGGCACAGGTGCTGCATTGGCAATGGAAATTCCACCAGAAACACGCGGGTATGAATTTTTATATACTGATTCATGTTTAAGTATCAAAACTTGGAAGAATTTAATAATTTAATAACGCGTATTATTATCTAGTTTATTCTCTGGAATCCTACAACGGGGTTATGAAACTGGCTATATGGTGGCTGCAATATTTTATTACATAGTACTTGTAAACCTCGGATTGTGCCTTGTTTAGGATAGGCACTTTTGGTTGTCTTAATACGCTTTCTTGTTCCTGAATCACAAACATGGGAAATAATGCACAATATAAATACTTTCACCCGGAAATCTTGTATAATTGAAATGAAACTTATTTTTTAAACATTATCGGATAAAATTATTCATACTATATTATTGAATATGAAATGTAGGTAGCATAATAGGAGGTGCATTCTTCTCAATATTTAGGTCATAAACGAACAATTATTCTTGCTGCCATAATGGTCGATGCGTTTCTACCATTCCCCGCAGTAAAATCTTTCTAGGCGTTTGCGCATTTTTTTTAAATCCTTTTTCGTCCAGGTGCTGTAAATTAAATTGTGCAATCTAATATTAAAACGCAAGATTTTCATTTTAATATAATATAATTTATTAATAATTAGGGGGTATGGGAAATTTTTCCTGCTCACCTAAATGAATTATCACCGAATTGTCGAGAAATATCCCTGGTTTTACATATCAATTAGGTGTTTTAATTACTCCTTGTTCAGCACAAATTTGAAGTGGTACTAGGGGAAAATTTTGAGGGTTAGTTTTGACTGATCAATAATAAATTTAGTGACAAAATTAATTCAGTCATTCCACAAATACGCCATAATGAAATTCCTATTTACTTGGTAAATTTTATACATTCAACTTTGTGTTTTTATTTATCAGTGCGTTGAACCCAAATACGTATAATAAATAAAAAATTTTTTTTCTACTCCGTCAGCGAAGCGACGGGTTACACCTAGTTAGCATGAGTATGGTTTTTAAATTTTGCCTGTACTATATTGATCTGCTCACCTGATTGTTATAATTTCTACTGTATAATGAACTTACCATATACCCATTATACTGTAATTTATTATTACAGTATACGCGAAAAGTTTTTTTTTTTAACTTTCAATCCTTACGTAGCATTATAAGCGTTATATATAAGAGATAGTTGGGAGAGACCAAATTTATACAATTTTAACAATGCGAAATTTTATAGCATAAAAATCTATCAATTTTTTTGATTATAGAAGGACTAGCAACAAATATAGCAGCAGTATTAATTAAACTATTACGGTATCAATCGCTGCCAGTTTAAAACATGATTGAAATATATATTGATCACTAAAAAAAAAAAATCCCTATCTATCCATTTCCGCCAACACCACCATTAAAAGGCTGTCGATTATTGACACCACTAAAAGGTTTCTGATTATTGACACCATTAAAAGGTTTCTGATTATTGACACCACTAAAAGGTTTCTGATTATTGACACCACTAAAAGGTTTCTGATTATTGACATCACTAAAAGGTTTCTGATTATTGACACCACTAAGAGGCTGCTGATTATTGACACCATTAAAAGGTTGCTGATTATTGGCACCATGAAAAGGTTGCTTATTATTAGATTGCTGATTATTGGCACCAAAAGGTTGTTGATTATTGGCGCCATTAAATTGTTGATTATTAGCGCCATTAAGAGGTTGCTGATTTGCCATAGCTGCAATTATGCCTAATAAGGTAGCAGCCTGTTGTTGGCTGGTACCAGGTTGAAGATGACTTACAAACGCATTCCAAAATTCAGCAACTTCAGGTGTATTGGCGTTAGCGTTAGATGGTGCGGGGACTGGGATATCGTCTTTAATATGACTACGCAAATTATTCATTACTTGACTTTGATATTTTTTCAAATCTTTTAATTTTGCGAGTTGTCTTTCTCTGATAAATTCTTGTTCTGCTCTGTATTGAACCTTTTTTTAAGTGTAAATAAAAAAAAGGTTTATACTAATTATATAAATTCCATTTATTTATCGGCAATTTAATTTTCAACATACCAATATATCTTGAATAGTTAGACGTGCTCGATCTTCGCCAGATATTAATAATCTTGCAATTGCATTATTCAAACCACCTTCAACTTCTTGAACGTTCTCCATCGATCCATTATCTGATTTATTGCTACCATAAAGAATCATTGACACTGATGGACATAAATCCATCGTGCGAAGTGGATTAATTCCCTCTCTTACATCCGCCAAATAATCATGATCAATCATTCGAAAAAATTCTAATCGATGAGATCGTCGTTCTTCTGCAAAGCTATTCAAAAGTTTTTCTCGTTGATCCCGATGAAGTTGTTCGGTCCTTCTTATACGTTCTCTATAAAATTCGGCCTCCGAAAATTTATTAATCTGACAACCAGGTGGTTCGACAACATCATCGTTACTATCTGGATAGTCTGATAGCATTACCCAAAACATATCATCATCCTAAAGTTCGTAGAGTTAAACACGTATTTTTTAATAATGATAACAATGATAACAATGGTCTGATCCTTTACCATCTTGTATTATCAATGATGCAAATGTTATGAAAATTTTTGGCAGTAGAATTTTTGAGACTTGATGAAAAATAGACCATATTTATATATTTTTAATTTACCCAACTTTTCCAAATGCATCATTATAAGGACCA
Source organism: Dentiscutata heterogama (assembly GCA_910591775.1). Taxonomy (NCBI): domain Eukaryota; kingdom Fungi; phylum Glomeromycota; class Glomeromycetes; order Diversisporales; family Gigasporaceae; genus Dentiscutata; species Dentiscutata heterogama. The sequence continues at coordinate 6,234 of CAJVPU010002547.1, read as the reverse complement.
CATACGTGGCTGTAGAAATGTTGACGCGAATCAAAAATATCATATGTAAATTGATTACTGTAACACGAAATAAAGTTGATAATCGACGTTACTGTATACCGATACTGTATATTGTTATCGTATCGTTTTAATTATAAACTGAATTATATAATAACCGTTCTTTAATTCTAACTTTCTAAAGATTAAATCAAAGCATGTATATGTCAAAAGTGAAAAAAATAGCCTTAATGTGAATTGAATAAACATAACACCTTTTCTTTTTAATCATATCCTTTTTAATAATCCTTTTTATATTCATAACGATCTAATGCACTCTGGATAAGAATGCCCCAACGAAACCACCAATCCCCATACAAAATACAAAAAAGATCAAACCGGCGGACAAAGTTTAAAAAAACATTACCTGACCCAGCAGACGATAGTTCAATGGAGATACCAGGGTTTTACTATGATCAGGAGCGCGACAGATACTTTAAAATAATGCCAGGGCATCATTTTGGCCATGTACGTAGCGCCAACACAAATGGCATAGAGATTAAGAAACAGCCTGAAAAAAATGTAAGCACGTCAACAAAACCAAGAATTCCAACATGCAATTCTCTTCTCAACGATCGCGAACTTAATCCATTTAAAACAATTCATCGGCTTCATAAGTAGGTATAAGCTCTATTTATTCTATTTATATCATTTCTTTGATACGAATAATTATAGTAATTCTAATTTTCGCTAGAGAATGGAGAGAGATTTTTGTAAAGTCTTTACGCTATGTCGGTACTATTCAGCAAACAATTCCTCTTTCATTGTCGCATCGCCTTACAGATTTCCAGGTTTGATTCCTTTTATATTATTAAACTTGTTAATACATCTTTGGATCTTATGACATTCAGAAACCGTTTTATCTATGTAGCTACACCCAACAAGCAATGAATTATATTTTGGCAATACTGATGGAATGGTCGGGTAAGCAAAGTAAAATACCTGTATAGGAAATTAGTGTACTTTAAAAATGTCCGTTTGCTAATATATTCTTAGCTTGTTAAAGTTTCAGGCTTCTTCGAAAGCTTGTTCTGAAATTTTTAGCAAGCCATTTGCTTATTGTAACTCAGAGGTACGTTCGTTAATAATTATTATTATTGTTTTTTTTATGTCTGCATCCTTAATGAAATTTTTGCTCGATTCACAGATAACGTCAATAAGAATTATTGGTGAAAATTTAATCATGTAAACTGTAATTTAAATTTTGTAAACAATTAATGATTAGAACTTCTCTTAAATTTATTGTATCCTTCTATGATCTAGTTACACTTCACTTGGTAATCATCTTTGCTCTGGCATATTGCGCATCGAACATTTACCTGAAGTAACTGATTTTGACATAATTCACGGTAAGATTTAGCATTAACTAATTAACTACTAATTAAGTTGCTTTTAATGCTAATTCGAGTTGACAATCCTATATTGAAATATAGAAGCAAGTGCATACAACTATCAAACCAGGTCAACGGTTTGGACGTCAACTTCTTCACAAGTTGATGAATGGATAGCGTTAGGTATTTTTATTATATACAGAATATATCTTTTATTTTTTTTTTTTTTGATATGAATTTTCCGACTTCTTATCAAATAGGTGCAACAAAATATATATCAGTTTTATCTAATTATTCTGTTCCGGGTGCTCGATTCACAAATATTAAAACCAATAGTGACGTTTTTGCTTTGGATAACGATCGATATCTGGTATTTAATTAATTATAGTATAATTTCAGATAAAACACTTTTCCTATATTTAACTATTTAATTATGTAGCCTTCAGCTATTTTTGCAGGATGTCGAGACGGTCGACTGCTCCTTTTTGATATCCGGTGTAATCCTAAAAAATCTTCACCGCATGGTGATGGCCCAATGATTAAACAATCATCTCCAATATGTAATCTAAAACAAGTGAGTGGTTGGTATGTTCTAAGTGATGGAATGGATGGCTCGGTATGTATAAAAAACCAATGAATAGTTCTAGTTTGAGGTTGATACATCTCTAAACAAAGATTGTTCTAGCTTTCTTTATGGGATATTCGGAATCAACGAAGGAATCAAAATATAGGGGAATCTACTTTACCTGTATTAAAATATTTTGGACATGTTAATAGTACTAATCGTCGAACCGGATTTGCTGTGAATTCGTATAACTCAATCGTTGCTATTGGTTAGTAGTTTATTTATATTGAGCAAGAAAAATTACCATTTATTTACCCATGTAAGCTGGATTTAATAATAGCCGGTCAAGATAATTTCGTCCGATTTTTTTCTATCAACACTGGAGACGTTGTACGCATGCCAATTGGTCCATTTGAAGATACTGTTTCAACGATTCAATTTTGTGAACGTGATGAACAACCAAATTATGAGTTTCTTCAGGATGGAAATAGTGAAGAACACTATAATAAAGGTGAAGGTATTTGGATTTCGATCGGTAAAGAATTACAATGGTGGAGTGTTCCGTAAATAAACGATGAAAGGTTCGCAATGCGTTAGTTTTTTTGCAATTGAAGATTAAAAAGTACTATTTCTTTATTTGCGCTGATTTAATTTTATAGCGTACAAATATTAAACTTATTTGTATCGTAATAACTTAATAAAAAGGGGAAAACTTTTTATCAACTTAATTTTATATAGCTTACCGTTGTATTCTGAAATTTCATATTGGTTATGATCAATCTTTTATGCTGAGTTTTAAGAAAGTAGCAATTGCATCCTTCTCTTCCGCGACTGTTTTTTAAGCTTCATATTTGAATGTTCAAGTTTTTTTTCTAGTTTGATTGCTTCCTCGTGGGTTTCTTCCCACAACATCAGCAAGTTGTTTTTTTATGAAATTTATGTAGCTCTATAAAGTTATATAAAACTTTTATATAGATCTACAAACCCGATGTAGACTTATATGATAAGAATTTTTTTATAAATGAGCCACGTTATTTTTATATAAATTTTATTTATACATATCTATATAAAAATAATTTAATTTGCTTTGGCTATTTCTCAAGAGTGAATGTTCAATATTCTGTATTAAGTAAAAATGTTAAACATGCTAGAAAACCCTAATTTAAGTTTAAAAATTTTTGTTATTTCAGATTCGATTTCTCTTTTTTCTTTTATTTTTTTGTAATTGATTTGTTAACTAATATTGATAATCAACTAGATGGTATAAAGGAGGTTTTTTTAGTCGGTTGTTTATTTCTAAGAAATTGTTTTAACCGTTGGAACTACTTGAAAATTTCGCGAAATTAAATATTATTTTTCATATACACGAAGATAAATCTATTATGATAAATCTCTAACAAATATTATGCTAATTAAAATTGTCAGAAGCAAGTTAATGTTTGCAATAAAATATAGCAAAAAAAAAAAAACTAAAATTTTTTTGGTTATCAAAAATCATATATTCAGATTCGACATTATTTTACTAGATTTTTATTTACATCTTATTACTTTTTTTTTAAAAAAAAAAAATAAAATAAAACAAGATAGCGAGAAGGTCGTTGCTGGGAATCGAACCCAGTGTGAATCACCGACAGACAACTTAATACTCGAGAATAGACCAAAATAAAAATTTTAAATGTCAACTCCGTCATCATATTAAGCCCAAAAATCGGTTTTCTTCTAAGAAAAAAAAAAAAAAAGAAACCCGTAAAAAGGGAATGAGAACATTACCAAATCTGCACTGGTAAAATGTAAACCCACTAATGTTTCGATAAAAGTTGGGTAGAGTACATTCTTTAACAGGACAATTTAATCGCCTAGACATTATTTGAAGCTAAAGTGAGGCCTTACGGTGCACGTCATGACATTTCCGGTCTGCACTCAGAAGCCAAATAACCACGACAAGCTTAAAGTCACCCAATCAGTGTTGTTCCTGGACATGGACATTAATATGGACAGTCCATGGACATGAACATGGACTGTCTATAGACATAGAGAGACTATAGAGTGTCCATGGACAGACGTCTGGAACAACACTGCCCCAGTACAATAACTACACCAAAAAGGATCGAAATTACCATCAAACATAGGCACGTTCCAAAGAGCGAAGAGAGAGAAAATCAAATGGAGGGGTTTATATAAACAAATATTTCATAATACGCGGGTGTGTTTTACCCAAAAACAAAAAAAAACACTCGTAAGTGATGCAAACCCAGAAAAGGAAACTGATCTCCTGAACTCCTTTTCTATTGATATACAGTCATACTGTATCAATATAAAAACTATATAGAAATAGTAATTTTGTACTAATAACTCTTTCCCGTAGATCATCAAAACAACAAAAATTAAGAGGAAAACACTCTCAAATATACGAAAACAAATAGTTTATATATATATTTTTGGCCTCTTGGGCACACTAAGTATTGATGATTAAACCCCAAGTTACATACACAAAGCTGAAAAGAGACAGAAACATATTACTCTCTACTCCCAAAGCTTTCAAACCTTTTTTCATCTCTCCAACTTGATCAAGCTCCCTCTGATAGATCCCACTGGGACCTCAGACAACCAACCAGCAAAACAAAACCCTACCTTATCCAACAACCCACCACCATTAAAAAAGAAGATGATAATTTTACAACCTGAAAACACAACAAACACCACTTCCATCACCGTTACTATCAAACCCTCACCTCCTGCACTAAAAAACTTAGCTCAAAGTGGAAAATCTAGCAAACCCTGTTAAAAACAGCTATGACATTACCAGATCAAAACAAACAAACAAAATAATATGGGAATCAATACAAACAAACAAACAAGCGTAGGAAATAATGCATACAACCTAAGATCCCAGACTTTAGCCATGGTAATTAATCATTACAACACACCTGATCCATTTCTGAACCTCAACTAAGATAACCCCTGGAACTCAGTCCCACAACAATCAACCCCTAATAAGCTTATATAATAAACCCAATCAAACAAAGAGTTAGATGACCAGATAGACACCCAATCCAATACAACTATTGAATCACTCACACTCCCAAAGAAATTATACAGCAGTATACTTACTTCCAACCTATCTAAAAAGAAATATATCAAAGATAACTGTTCACTCACCTGGTGTAATTCGGTTACTATTACACTAGCAAAAGCCCGTACACAGGAATTTGACACGGTGATCTGGAATAATGAAAATATCATCAATATTTTCCCATCCTTAGAGCTTTTTTTAAAATTTTTTCAACACAAAATCCAAACCAATCCAACCTAACACAACCTACCAAATGCAATTAAACCAAAATTCGAGTATCTAGACTCAGTCTTCTTCTAATCCTTCACAAAAAATAAAAAAACACAACTATTACACCAGAAAGAATTCAACTCACTTCTACAAATAGTGGTAAAGAAATATAAAAGACTACATAATGTCTGCTTTATAAACAAATTCAATAGAGATCAAAACTTTACTAAACTCAAAGCCAAACTAGTCATTGACTTCATATGCAACACAGACTTCTTTATCAACAGTCTACTTGAATAATTATATATTGTCTCAACTTTGCACAGATAAACTGCCTATTCAGCTTCGAAGAACTTCGTAGCTTGATCAATAAAGCATACTCTACTTTACTTATTCCTCTACCACCAGACCCACTCAAAATATAATTGCCAATCCAACAAATTCACCCCTTTCTGTTACCAATCAAAAACTGTAAACTTACCTGAGCTACAGTGTTGGCTTTACAAAAAATTTTTACCTTTGACAAACTTTCTAATAGCTATTTCTTTATAGTTCTCGAACCACTTCCAGATGATCTGGCTGATCTTCACATCGAAATTAGAAATCTCTTTCTAATCACAGAATAGGCTAGACTACCATTTCTCTCTGAATACTGCTTAAAACTAATGAAATACTATATTGTAGAAAGAATACCTCCAAACTACTTTAACCTACCAAAGCAAAACCATGGCTTTTATCAACATCCCAAAACCTTACCTTAGCAATTTGCCACCTATTTTCCTGTAATCCTATTGATGCATCAGAATTTCATAGATATGTTGACATTCTTAAAGAACACTATAGCTTTATAGGAAGTGGGGGTTTGTTTGTAGGATTAACTATCATATAAGAGAGTGGAAGAGGGATATTGAATTTGTATTTGTCTTGGATTTTTGCTACAAATTTTTTTGCTTGGTGTGTATCAGAGATAGGGAAATTATAGGTTCCAGTTGTTTTGATAGAGTGTGAATCCTTTGGAA
>CAJVPU010002546.1:0-10442 GCA_910591775.1 Dentiscutata heterogama | reverse complement strand
TTAATTGAAATTCTTGTTGTTGTTTAGAGAGAGGTGATTTGGGTAATATTTCTGTAATTTCATTGAAATGTTTTTTAAAGATAATTGCATTTGGATTGCTGTAGAGCTAGTAGTTTGTCTGGGTGGTGTAGTATGAGAAATTTGGTAGTGTTGGGATATAAAGTTTGTATGAAATTTGCCGCATAGACAAGTAAATAAAGCAAGTTGAGTTGGCATTTTAAAATAATAATGAAATTTGTTAAGTTTACAATTAGTAGGATTAATATCTTTGGGTAAGATATATAGGGTGAGTGGGTCAGATTCTTTTGTTTTAATACCAAAACGGTCTGGGTATTTGTTGTAATAGTAGTCAAAATTATGAAAATCAGAATCTTGAGTAGTTAGGATAGGCATTTTGATAGACTAGTAGTGATATTATTAAAAGAGGGCAAAGAGAGCTTCAAAAATTGATAAGATTTGTTTCATGTAATATAATACTATAAGTAAAACTTTTGTAGCTAGTGTGGCTATGGCTAGTGTAGCTATTGCTAGTGTGGCTATGGCTGGTGTGGCTTGTAGTACAAAAGTAGTCTGTGTAAGGTTACTAAAAAAGTAGATAATACTATTTAAAATTATATAAATTAAAAAGAATATGGATTTGTAATTATTTGTTTTGTGTAAATTTAAAAAGAAAATTTTTAAATAAGATTATTAATTGAATAAACCACTAGTTTTAGAAATTCCAAAACGTGTTTGGGGCTGGGTTTGGGTAGGAAAAAAGGGGAGAAAAAGGGAAAAAAAGAAAAAAAAGAAAAAAAGTTATAGAAAAGGGAGTTTGGAGTAATTTGACTATAGAATGGTCAGTTTTTGGCCGTTTGTACTGAATTTTATGTCAAAATGAAGCTGGGAGCGAGCCGGAGGACTTTGTCTTAAGAAGCAAGACTAGTTTCCTTGGCGGAATTTGAGTAAACTCAAATTGTAGTTATTTAACAAAAAATTTTTAAATTTAATTAGAAAATTGGTTTAGAGCTATAAAACTTGGTAGCTATATGTAAATTGGGGTGTAGAACAATAAAATTTAATAAAAAAGATGTGTTAAAAAGAGCAGTTTTAAGAAAATTTAAGTTTTGTTTTAGCAAAATTTTGGTACAAGTGATCATCAGGAAGAGTTAGTAAATCAGGTCCTCTTGATTTATATATCGATTTATATATTTCAGAATTAATTTTTATTTTAAACTTTTTTCTCTCAGAATATATATATTCTCTCAAACTGTATATTTGTGATATTATATCATGACCCAATCCGAGCTTTCAGAGAATTTGGACAGCTCTACTCTTTTCTAGCCAGAGGCTGGAAAAGATAAAATGGAAGCCTAAATGATTTGTTATTCTGGTGAAAAGTACTTGATGAATTTTCTAACTCTCGATGAAATAGTTAGAGAAAATGGTGATAAGGGATTGTCCACAATTCTTGAAAATGAAAAAGCAAATCATCGTGATATTCCATTTATGGCCATTGAGAATGAAGGGCCAACAGAAAAGATAAATGGAACTTATTGCTATGTATTGCGTCTTTATGGTCGTCTTATTAATAGCCAAAAGGTACTGGTAACTCTTATAGGCATTCAGGTTTTCTTTAACATTCGTATACTAGATGGAGAAACTCCAGATAAATACAAAAAAAAGGTAAATGAAATTTTCTTTGGTATCATAAAATTATTTAAAATAGAGCATATTAAAGCATTTTCTTTTCATGGATACTATACCGAAAAAAAACTATATTTATGAATTTATACAAATGGTATTGGAGAGAGAAAGAGAGCCATTAAAGCTGTTCAAGATAATAATTTTGAAACTGCTTCAGATGATTTATACTCATTCCACTGAAAGGTAGCTCAAAAAAATAGAATCCAACTCTCTGGGTGGTCTAGAATAAACAAATATATATGCAAAAAAGACAAATGAACTAGCTCGCTCTGTCTGCATGAATTCTATGTATCTATAAAAGATTTCTGTCTACTAGAGGATTTTACAACAATAAGTGATCGATTCTCTATTACAGCTCTCTTATGGGATCATACTCTTGTCCTCATATGGGATATAGAGACGCAATCACAAGAGTTGGATGAATTTTCCAAAGTCCTTGATCTGAATCATAATGTTTTTATAATTTGTATAATATTGCATTAAAAAGATGATCCAAAACCACTAAATCAAATATGTCTTGTCGATGTTAAGACAGAACCAGATCTATGCTGGACTATAATCATTTGTAGAAACCAAGAAAATTTGCTGAAAGTGTTTGCCCTCTGCTGGCGAGCATTTGCACCTAATAACTATAATTAGTGTTTTATTATGGAGAGAGCATATTAACTTGATATACTCGAATGAATATGAGAGCAAATGACAGGAAAGTTTGAAACAAAGGAAGAAATCCTAAATGGAAATATTGCGGAAAGATAGAAGCGAAATCTGAAAATATTTTTAAGGCAAAGAATGCTGTTAAGCCTCCTGAGGAAGACAAGGAGGATCCAAAGAAGAAAGAATATATAGGCGGTCCAATTAAAATCAAAATTAGTGCGGAAGAGAATTTTACTTCTAGCTTTCTTAAACTGCCAGATTGCATACCAATTGATACCTGGGTGTGCTTCAAAAGACATTTTTCTCATTCTGAAGTTGAAAAGGAAGGCTTACTCAAATTTTTCTTAAAAAAATGCGGTCTTAAGACTAAGGCCAACATGCTATATGATAAAATGTGGAAAATCTATTTAAAAGCAAAAAAAAGCTTCTCCTCATCAACTGCGAGAAATATGTGTGAAGTAGCACATTACAGTATTATAGATGCACTACACTATCAAGAGCTTTTGGTCAAGCTAAATCAAATAAATGATTACAAAGAAGTCACTTCAATAGCTTATGTATCTTTATTCGACTCACACTACCATGCAAATGAAATGAAGATACAAAACCTTCTGAATGTTTATGCTTTTAAATGAGATATGGTAATTAGTACAAGGATATCTGAAAACACAGAAAAGAGTAAGTATCCTGGCGTGTACATATTTCTACCTAAAAAAGGAATTGAAATAAGAAGACCTGTAATGAGATTAGATTTTGCTTTATTATATCCCAGTCTCATCATGGCTTACAATCTCTCTCCAGATAAAATAATACTAATACATAGAGAGGCTGATATTGCACAAAATAATGAAAGCAAGTTGTATAAGATTGAGTTTCCATTTAATAACCGCACTATCCAAGCTTGGAGTGTAAGGCATGATAATCAATTCGAAAAGAAGGGTTTATATCCTGTTGTATTAGAGGATTTATTCAACAAGAGAGTAGAGCTTAAAGCACATCTTGCCTTATTAGGAAAGAAGAAGGAACAACTTGGGAAGATAATAAGTTCAGCTAAAAAAAGAGGCAAAAGGATTCCAGAGAGTTTAAATTTAGAATATTTATCTGTATGCTTCAATTACAATTATTTTGATTCAAAGCAAAAAGCCCTGAAGGTATATATGAATACTTTTTATAGGAAGGCCAAAAACTCAAAATTTCTAATTTTTCTTCATGCATTAGCTGGAAGAACTACTTCAGCAGGAAAATACAACCTTAATCTTGTGGCAGAATTTGTAACAATGAAAGAGTTTGGGATAAAATATAGTGATACTGATTCTTTGTATCTTACCTGCCCAGATAGGTATTACAATAAATACAATGAGGCCTTCTCTAGAAAAGAACTTTTCAAAGAAGCATACTGGGCTGAAATAGTCAAAATTATTATGGTTGTAATAGAAAAGTTGTGCAATCAAATAAATACCTATCTTAGGATAAAAAGTGAAACCTCTTATCTAAATATGGCATATAAAAAGGTATTATTTCCCATTTACTTTACTGGCAAAAAGAAGTATTTTAGGATTGGACATAAAGATGAAGTAAACTTTAAACTGAAAAACCTTTTTATAAAAGGGATAGATAGTATAAAACAAGGTAAATCCTAGCTTCTCAAATTCATTGGAGAAAGAATTATGAGAGAGGCTATGAATATAAATAATACATGCTCAATTCACAAAATTGTTGAAGATACTCTTAGAGAAGCACAGAATAAGAAATGGAATTTTAATAAATTTATCATAATAAGTACATGGAAGCCTAAGAAAAAAAAATCTCTGCAACAATTGCTTTATGGGACGTATGAAAAATAAAAATGAGAGAATTCCTGATCCTGGTGAACGGTTTAGCTACATAGTCATCAAAGGTCTGCCTCTCTATAATGAACAGGATAGAAAGGTACCACACAGAGTTAGAGATTATATGGAGTATGCAAATATAGCAAAAGAGTTATAGGAGGACTTTTGTCTGATTGGCTGATATAAATCAATTACTTGAGTAACTTATTTATACACTTTAAAATACTTTTTGAGAACATAACAATTTACCAATAAAAAATCACTACAAAAGCCTTTTCTAACTTCAAAGCAACATCTATATTCACTATGCAAAATAATCTCTAAATCATCTCACTCCCTGCATACTTTGTTTAGAAGACAAAAAATATACTCCGTTTATTGGACTACGCGAAATTATATTGTGAGTGAAAGTAACTGGAATAAGTTTTGTTCATAACTACTTTATTATGTTAGATCTAAAGAAAATCTTATTGCTAACGTTTAACTTGAGTAGGAACAAGCTCTTTAATAGTAGAAGATCTGAATTTAATATTAAATTTGGACATTCTTGTAATGTGTTTGGGTTAGTCATTCATAAAATCAATATTTTGATTTATATATCTTGTAGATTCTTTAATAAGTTCAGGTTTATTAATAATAAATATCATATTTATCCCACTTTGCGCGTATCTACCTATTCTCTAAAGTATATATAATAAATTTTTTTATATATTTATTGGTTTGTAAGCTTTATAAGAAGTTTTTTTTTCGTTTTCTAGTAGTATTAAAAATGATAAATCTTCTTAAAAATTATATGTTTTGATTGGTTAATTGTCACAGGCAATCACAGGTAGATCTACAAAATTAACCAATCATATGAATATCTTCCTATGAGCAAAAGAGTGAAACATGGAAATAAATATTAATTATTATTTAGGCACTACGGTTGAAATGTGTGCATGCTTTATCAATGAGAATGAAAAATATCAATCACCTTCTTCACATAAAATCATACAACTTAAAGATTCAGATGAAAAAGAGAAACAAATTGATGTCTATTCTCAGAACGAGGCAAAAAAATAGCTTAAAAAATATATAAAAACTTTACAATAAAACTTATAATATGTATTATTTATTTTTTTTTTCTTATACAATAATACCAGTTAATTTCAATTTTATTTTTAGTCTTGTGACTAGCCTCTATATATCAGAGTTAGAAAAAATAAAGGATGTATAGTCAAACCTCTCTATAGTCACCTCTTATATAAGCTCATTTTCTTTATAAGCATATTTTTTTAAAAACAAACTATTATTAAATATATTAAATTTAACTTTCATAACTATCACACTTCTTTACAATTACATATTTTCATATCCTGAGTGTGTAATTATAGAGAGGTCTGACTGTATACTTGAGCAGAGGATCATTGAGAGTAGTAGCTGAGTTAAATTTAACATTTTTCTGAGATGCACCTATTTCACAAATTTCTGTATATGATATTCTATTGTACCTATAAAATGCAAGATGGAATAAATACTAAAGCTTTGGTATATGCCTAAAAGTATGAAGGCAAGTGTTTAGCAAAAGTTAGTTCTAACACATATTTATAGGCATGCAAAAAGGGTCATCAATGAGAGACACTCTATAAAAATATGAAACAGAATTATAGATGGTATAACATTTGTCCCAATATACCAGAAAGAACATGCCGATATATATTTGAGGATTTATTAAATAAAAAATTCTCACCAAGAAAACCTAAATTCTTGGAGGGATTACATCTAGATAGATATAATGAAGAGCTAGGCTTGGCTTTTGAATATAGTAGTAATTAACATTATCAAATTGTCCCTTTTTTTCACCCACAAGGGCAGATGAATCTAGATGCACAAATTTGATGTGATTGGGAAAAAAGAGCATTATGTTATAGAGAAGGAGTAATCCTTATTACAATACCCTATTGCATCATTGACTTAAAAACTTTTATAAGGAGCGCCTTATATGCATTTGGTTATCTCCCAGTACCTACCTAGGAGGTAACATAGACTCTTCCTTAATATGCATTAATTGTTCCCTTACAAAGAGATGTCGAGGTCCTGACTTATCTAAGTAATATAAAACAGACATAGGAGGATTCTTTCTAACAACAATTCTCTGGATCATATACAGGCTAGAAAACCATATTAGATCTGTTATTCTATGTTATTCGAAAGAATTATTTTTCCATTCTCCAGAAGCAAGCAAAAATCGGATAGTAGTACCCTTTGATGGTCGCAGTTCTATCAGGTGATTATATTTTATCAATGGTTTAGAATACACCCGCTCAAGTTTTGTGGCCTTACTGGGACTCATTCTAATTAACCAAGTAGTAGTATTATTCATATTATCAACAATTCTTCTTGCAAATTATTCATATTCTCTACAGTGTTCGCCGATAAGTAAGAGAAACTCTATTGCATACTGGTTTTTAAAAACCTTTAATTCAAATGATCCAGCATAATGATTAACCATAGCTAAGCTTGTATGCCTGAAACGTGCTTTAATTCTTCAGATGTTAACATTGTATTCATCTATTATCAATGTCACGCTTCCTATAAACTCACGACTTTCATCACATTGTAATAGCCAAGCCTAGTTAAGAGGATTGTCAGGATTATCATATATACTCTTAAATGCTTTCGTGACTTCTTCACTACTTTTTGATGTTAAAAAAATAAAATCTTTATATCTAGTCATACAATCTATAACCAATAGTACATAGTAAATATTAGGCTATTATCTAACAAACCTGTATCCACATCTTCATTATATAGTATTTCAATTAAATCGCACTGGTGTACAAAATTCGGTTTTGTAATTTTAGAGTAACTAGCATAAAGTATATTCTTTGGTAGAGGATGAAAAATTTAATATATTGCTTAGCTATCAAGCTATTTTTTTATATCATTAAATAGAAAGTTGTAGCCAGCTTTCTTACAAGTGTTTTACAATCTCTTAACATTTTGATAAAGACCCTCGGGCTGATAATACAGCTTCTGTAAAGCAAGATATTGGTCAAAATTATATGCTTTTTGGGAATCAATAAGAATTGTAGATTTTTGTAATATCAAATTTCGATCTTTAACTTTTTTACTCCTAGCGATTTCTTAATTGAGTTTATAGACTTTTTGTAGATCGATATAAATCAAAGGTTTTTCCATTATACTATAGTAAAAAAACATGGAGGAATTATAGCAAAGTAATCAAAAACTCCATAAAGTAGTATCTCAATTAGCAAAATCAAATAGGAATTTCAAACAATATTTATATACTTTAGAAAGAGTTATTGGAATATGGAAAGAGAGAATACGATTTCTTGAAGAAGAGTTGATTAACACTATCAAACTTTCTAAACAAGACAAAGAAGAATTAATAGAAGAAATTTCAAAATTAAAAAGAATTGTCTGACAGCTCGAAGATGAAAATAAAAAGAAAAACAAAGAAATTTTAAATAAGGATAGATTAATATCAGAATTCGATAAATGAGAGACAAAATTAAAAACCCGAATACGAGAAATATCAAAATTAGCTAGAAACACGCCTAAAGCTTAAGATTATACAACCAGATTAGTGAATGAGAATAAATGGCTTAAATGAGAAATAAATACAATAAGGACTAATCAAATAAATAGGATTAACAAAATAACCCAAAAAAAAAATGTATTACAGACCTGCTTTGTCAAAATTTTGCATTATCATTATTGAAATATCGAGATAGATTAGATCTTAGAAATATACAAGAGGCTTTACAAAATGTATAGGCATGGAATTTTGGCAAAAATAAATCTGAGTCTGATGAAAATTCTCTAGATTTGTATCCCTTAAATTGTTTTGTAGCCAAATTTGCCTGCAACTTTTTTTAAATTTTAAATTTTTTTAATAAAATTTTAAATATTGATTTTAGCTATATATTTTCTAAATAAAATATTTAATTTTAGATTTGTTTAATTAACTTTGTTAAGAAAATTTTTTAAAATTATTAGAAAACTTTAGTATAATAAAAGTTTGAAGTTCTTGTATCAAAATTTTTACTATAAAATTTTTTCTTTAAATTTTTTTAAATTTTATATGTTTTTCGCCTATATATAAATCTTTGCTTCTAAGCTAAGTCATAATTTTTATAAGTAAATTACTAAAAGTGTAATAATGAAAGTTGTTATTCTCAGAAAACTCTTCTTACTAATCCTTATTTTCAAAAACAAGATATAGCAGTAAAAGAAAATCTAATCTAGATAACAAGCAAAATCTCTAAGCAAAAGTAAAAAGTATAACAAATAAACAATAGCTTAATAAAAGGTCAGAGTATAAAGGCCAACAACTCAAGCCTCTAGAGGAGAAAATATTTTTGCACTTGCAAAAAAGTGGAAAACTTGGAAAATTGGTCAAAACCCTGTAACGCAGATCACAATCTGTAACACACAACAAACAAGTAAACAAACAACTACACATAGCTGCATTTAGAAAGCAGTACCTTGTAACAACAAACACATGAAGTGCAGACGAACAAGCAAACAGACTAACCAGCACGTGACTAACATTCAAGATGGAAAGAGCAAGCCAATTTGAAAACCTTTTCACAAAAGAAAGCCATATTATACAAAGATACATGGTAGAGCTTAAAATTGAAGTGGCGGAAAAGGATAAAAACATAGCTAATTAGCTAGGTCTAAAAGACCAGGAGCTGGTATTTCTAATCCGTAAAATGACAGAAATCTATGACTGGATTGAATACAAAAAGGTAGCCAAAAAGAAAATATCACAAGAAGAGTACAGATTTATCCAAGACAAATGTTATAGTGGAATGCAACAACATAATATATCCATCTGAAAATCAGCACTATTACTATCAGAATGTGGCATCTTTGACTATGAAACAGAAAAAATAGAGGAAGAACTGGCAAGTCACAAAGCCCAAGAAATCAAACCAGTGAAGAACCAAGAAAACAGTCTACAAGAGGAAAACATCAACCCATATTTGAATTCTATAATAAACGAAAGCACAGAAGATGTTACAGAGGCAATCAAAATACAAGAGGCAGCAAAGCTAAAAGCTAAAAAGATCAAAAAGATAAGAGAAAAAATATAGCTCACACTATGGGATATTCCACACATTACAAGAGCTGCCCAAATCAAAAAGTGTCTGGGCTACTATGGCAGAGCAACAGTTAAGGGCTTCATGGCAAATAGCAAAACTAAGGCAATATTAGTAGAAATCGAAACTAAAGACAGCAAGAAAACTACTGCACTAAAAGAAGCCTGGGCAATACACTTCGAAGAAGGCAAAATGATTAGAGCTATGCAAGGAACATTTGACAAAAATATTCTAGTAGAAAGAAGCTAGTACAAGCTAACTGCAAAGAAGATTTTTAAAATATCAATAGAAATAGCACTACTTAGGCAGCTCAAGAATATTAGAGCAAAAGCAGTATACATTTCATCCAACCGCAACAAAAACCAATAAGAGGTGGCAACAGTATATTTTGAATCAGAGAGTGATAAAAATAAGGCCCAAGAAGAAGCAATATACTACTACAATAATAGGCTAAAATGGGCATGCACAGAGAGCAGAGAACTAGAAATCGCCAACAAACTAGTAACCAACACTGGTAAAAATAGTATATATTTTTAGAAAAATATTTTAAAAATATATAATAAATATATTTAAATATTACTTATATGTTTACTATATATAACTAAGTAATAATTTTAAAATATTTATTCCTGTATAGTAATATATAGTTAATATTTAGTACAAATTATTACTTATTTCTTTATATTTTCTATATATTATCTAATAAATTTACTAATTTTTAATGATATATTTATTAGAAAATATATTATTATAGTAATATTAAAATATATTGTTAATATTTAGTATATTATTTAATTAATTTCCTTTATATTTACTATATATTTGCTATATATTAACAAATAAATTACTATATATTTATTGGAAAATATATAATTATATTGCTAAAAAATATATTATTGATATTTAGTATATTATTTAATTAATTTACTATATATTTGCTATATATTAACTACTATATATTTATTAGAAAATATATAATTATATTGCTAAAAAATATAATATTAATATTTAGTATATTATTTAATTGATTAACTATATATTTATTATGTATTATTGAATAAATTTACTATATATTTATTGGAATATATATAATTATATTGCTAAAAAATATATTGTTAATATTTGGTATATTATTTAATTAATTTACTATATATTTACTATA
>CAJVPU010002545.1:0-10443 GCA_910591775.1 Dentiscutata heterogama | reverse complement strand
TTGTAATCTGTATCCAAGCACTAATTAAAACTAAATTGCTAACAATAAATAATAACAAGAAAATAGTAATTAAATTAATATAAATTAATTATTAAGTATAGTAAACAATTACAAGTAAAAAAGTACACAAAACTCAAATCTATTTTTTAATAGTCTTTCAGTTATGCTTATTAGTTAAACCCAGTTTTGACTTCTATCAATATCAAAAGTCTATAGGCTTTGGTTAACAACTACAATTTAAACATACTATTAATCTTGAGAATAAGCTTGTTTACTAGAGATCTAACTATAAAAAAAAAAGCTTTAATATTTTTTCATTTGAGATTCTAATATAGTATAAGTAACAACTAAGTTTAAAAAATGCTTTATAACTAACTTTCATGATTACTCCTCTGTTTCTGTAATTATTTTGACAGTATATAGAGCGAAGGTGCAGTTTCTGAATATGTATTTGGTTTCCCTGAACAATTTATTTTCATGGCAGCCAATAGCATAGCAGGCTTTAAATCTAATTGGATTATTGACTGAAATATTACACAATATATTCTACATATTAGTGTAATGTTTTGCAGTTACAAAAATAAAACTGCAGCCATAAGCATAAAATTACCAGGGTTGTAACAAAAAGAATTAGAAAGAATACCTTCTATTCTATATACTGTTAAAGTAATTTGGTAATATACAAAGTAATTCAAAAGTTAGATGAGAGGTATGTTGAACATTTAAGTTTAGCCTATATGTATAATACTGTAAAACAACTAAACTCGTCAATTTAAGCTAGCTTTTAGTTGTGAAAACTTATTCTTCATTATCACAACTAACAATGAAACATGACTATAATATAGGCTAATAATTTAAAGTTGGAAAATATAAGAATTATATATTTATTAAGAGTTAAAGCGAAGTAATAGTACTGTAACTGTAGAACAATTATTTAATAAAACTGAAGATCAGTTTGATATTAGAGCAAATGTTAAAGTTGTTTCAGTTGCTTATTATTATTATTATTATTTATTATATACTGTTTTAGAATAAGTTTAAGCATTTATTGTATATATATTATTTTTGGTTTTGTTTTATATTATTTTATTTTCATTTTATTTTCATTTTATTATTTTATTTTTTGATTCGTACAATAAACGTTAGAATTCTTTAAAAAAACTTGAGTTTTCAAATTTTGTCCGCAACAAGATTATGGTTTAAGTTTAAATTTATCAAAAATTCATGTTAAAGACTCAACAGTATTAATTTAGTCACAGATATAAGTTTTTTTATTCGTGACGATTTAGCTAAAGATTAAATTTCGATTAACCAATAAGATTTTACAATATCATGGGATGATCTACAAAAATTAGCCAATCGGAATGAAAGCCCGCTATGCTGCAGCCAATTCGTTTAAAGTCAGAAATATGACGATACATTTCAGTAATTGACCAATTGGATTTAAAGACCGCTATACTGCTTACGGTGATTGGTTAAATAATGTTATGGTCCATAGTGTTCATTTCTGCCAAAAAAATCTAAAGAAAACAGCCCGCACATATCGAGCATATGCTGTACGATCGTTTCCTTTTATGGGTTCGTTTTTCATCATAGCATATTTAACGGACGTACGTACGTACATACGTACTTGCGTACGTACAAATTATTTTAAAGATTATACGTAGTTTTATCCGAAAATTTTAATTTTTTTAGACTCAAAATAATGAATGAAGATGAATCGTCAAACGATCTGTTTTTTCAGTATAAAAAATATTCTGAGATGAAAGATTCTAACGGAATATATCAAATTGCTAACTGTTATCTTAATGGTATTGGAGTTGAAAAGGATAAAAATAAAGCATTCTTTTATTTTCAAAAGTCTGCAGAGATGGGTAATTCCGAAGGAATGTCTCGAATTGGTGATTGTTATCGAAAAGGGATTGGGGTTGAAAAGGATGAACATAAAGCATTCATTTATTATCAAAAATCTGCTGATGTGGGAAATGTTAACGGAATAATTAATCTTGGAAAATGTTATCAAAATGGATTTGGAATTGAAAAAGATGAACATAAAGCATTTATTTATTGTCAAAAATCTGCCGAAATGGGAGATGCTAAAGGAATGAATAATCTTGGATATTATTATCAAAAAGGAATTGCAGTTGAAAAGGACGAGCACAAAGCATTTATTTATTATCAAAAATCTGCTGAATTGGGTGACGCTGGCGGAACTTTCAATGTTGGTTATTGTTATCGAAATGGAATTGGAATTGAAAAGGATGATCATAAGGCATTCATTTATTACCAAAAATCTGCCGAGATGGGACATGTTGATGGAATAAATAATCTTGGTTGTTTATATGAAAACGGAATTGGAATTGAAAAGGACGAACATAAGGCATTCTTACTTTATCAAAAATCCGCTGAAATGGATGATTCTACCGGTTTATTTAACCTTGGATTTTGTTATCGAAATGGAATTGGTGTTGAAAAGGATGAATATAAAGCATTCACTTATTATCAAAAATCTGCTAATATGGGTGATGCTAAAGGAGCAAATAATGTAGGTTACTGTTACCAAAATGGATTTGGAGTTGAAAAGAATGAAAGTAAATCATTTATTTATTTTAATAAATCTGCAGAGATGGGCGATGTTGATGGAATATTAAATGTTGGTTGTTGTTACGAAAATGGAATTGGAATTGAAAAGGACGAACAAAAGGCATTCATTTATTATAAAAAAGCTGCAGAGTTGGGTGATGCTCGTGGAATGAACAACATTGGAAATTTCCATCGAAATGGAATTGGAATTAAAAAGGATGAATATAAAGCATTTGTTTATTACCAAAAATCTGCTGATATGGGCTATCCTGAAGGAATAAATAATCTTGCACGTTGTTATTACGACGGAATTGGAGTGAAAATGGATAAACATAAAGCATTCATTCATTATCAAAAATCTGCTGAAGTTGGTGATGTGGAAGGAATAAATAATCTTGGACATTGTTATCGATTTGGAATTGGTGTTGAAAAAGATGAACATAAAGCATTTATTTATTATCAAAAATCTTCCAAGATGGGAAAAGCCGATGGAACATACTGTCTTGGCTCTTGTTATAGAGATGGAATTGGAGTTAAAAAGGACGAGTATATGGCATTCATTTATTACCAAAAGTCTGCAAAGATGGGAAATGCTCAAGCAGAATATACACTTGGTTATTGTTATCATAACGGAATTGGAGCTGAAAAGAATGAACATAAGGCATTCATTCATTATAAAAAGTCTGCAGAGATGGGAGAAGTTTTGGGGATGAATTGTCTTGGAAATTGTTATCGATTTGGAATTGGCACTGAAAAAGATGAATGTAAGGCATTTCGTTATTATCATAAATCTTTTATGATGGGGAACGCAGAAGGAACATACAGCCTTGGTTATTGTTATCAAAATGGAGTTGGGATTAAGAAAAATGAACAAATGGCATTAATTTATTTTCATTTATCTGCAGAGATGGGTGTTTCTGATGCTATGTTTCAAGTTGGTTGCTATTATCGAAATGGGATTGGAGTTGAAAAGGATATGATTGAGGCATTCAATTATTTTCAAAAATCTGCTGATATGGGTAATGCTAATGGGATGCATAATGTTGGATATTATTATCAAAATGGGATTGGTGTTGAAAAGGATGAACATAAAGCATTTACCTATTACCAAAAATCTGTTGAAATGGGAAATTCTAGAGCAGCTTATGCTCTTGGTTATTGTTATCATAATGGAATTGGAGTTGAAAAGGATGAACAGAAGGCTTTCATTTATTATAAAAAATCTGCAGAAATGGGAAGTGTTATTGGAATGTCTCTTACTGGAGATTGTTATCGAAATGGAATTGGTATAACAAGAGACTTACTAAAATCAAATTATTGGTATCAAATGTAAGTTTTATTATTATTATTATTATTATTAGGTCAATTTTTCGGTTCTCATGATCGCAGTCGATTCATATATCTTTATAAAAAGAAAAAAAAAAAGCATAAATAATATAAGTATTTTATATTTAAAATGAATAGAAAAGTTAGCAGACACTTAAATTTTATACCATGAGAATCGAATAACTAGTCTTGAATAATTAATTTTACGAATATAAAATTAACAAATATATATATATCCAATTGCTAATTAGGGAAAATACCATATCGCCAGGTACTTACGTTATTTTCAATACGTATAATTATAATGGTTCAAAAATTAAGTTTAAATATATATTATATTTTACATTTATTTATTAGCCATAAATGAATGGATGTCTAAAAGCTCTGATATTGATGATAATTTGAAAAGTATTTTAGTTGAAAATAACTATCATTTGCCGTGGATTCCTTGTAATGAGTTTAAAGATATAGAAAAAATAGGAAAGGGTGGATATGCAACCGTATATTCTGCTAGATGGTTTCATGAAGGTCGAAATAGTGAAGGGACTGTTGCACTTAAATTGCTTCATAAATCTAAAAATTGTAATGAAGAATTCGTAAACGAGGTAATTTTATTTGAAAGCATTAGCAAATTATCAACGATTTATATTAATAATTTATACTTTATTTTAACAAGTTGAAAGCATATTGTAATACTGGTATCGAAGATCTTACGTTTTTAAAATGTTTTGGCATATCAAAGGATGTTATCTCTGAAGATTATATCTTCGTTATACAATATGCAACAATGGGTTCTTTACGTGAAAATATTTATTCTGTATCGCAAATGGAATGGAAAAAGAAATTAACATTGCTAAATTGTATCGCCTCTGATCTTCGGATACTTCATTCAAAAAATATTATTCATCGGGATTTACATAGTGGAAATATACTATTAAATGATTTTAACAGCGCATATATTTCGGACTTAGGGCTTTCAACAGCAGTTAATGATATAGAATCGAATAGTAAAATATGCGGTATAATGCCATATATAGCACCAGAAGTATTATACAGTAAAGAATATAGTATGGCATCTGATGTATATTCTTTTGGCATCGTGGCGTGTGAAATAGCAGCAGGTGTTCTGGCATATAGTAATACTCCACATGATTTTCAATTAGCACGCAACATTTATCGTGGCTTACGTCCAGGTATTCCAACTAGTACACCAAAATTAATTACTGAATTAATAATTAAATGTTTGGAAGCAAAGCCAGAAAAGAGGCCAACATCTGAAGAAATATATAAGAGTATAAGTATTTTGATTGATGATGAATCAGCTGAATTTATTGTACAAATAAAAAAAGCTGATGAGGTGCTTGAAAATCAAGTATTGGAGCCGTCTTATCCTAAAGGAATTTATGTCAGAAAGCAATTCGAGTCTCTGTCAGATCATCTAGGTATTACTTGATTATGTGACATTATAATTATTTAATATTGATATTTAACTAATATATACACATACGTATATTGTTTATTACATTGCTTTTAAGATAATGACCAATATGAGCAAGAAACTAATGATACTTTAATAAAAATGGATCCATATTCTACCTCTCAGGCTAATGTAACTGAAATTGAAAAGGATGAAAATAGAGCATTCACTAACCAAGAATCTTTTGCAGTGAGAACCACCGATGAATTATTTGGAAATTTTTCTCATGACGATATTGAAGTTGAAAAGAATAATCATAATACGTTCACCTTTTATAAAAGTTCTTCTGATACTGTGGATACTAGTGAAATGGTTAAACTTGGATATTGCTATCAAGAAGGAATTGGGATTGAAAAGGATGAACACAAGGCATTCATTTATTATCAAAGATCTGCAGATATGGGCAATGCAGATGGAATTAACAACCTTGGACATTGTTATAGGATTGGAATCGGAGTTGAAAAAGATGAGAATAAAGCATTCACTTATTATCAAAAAGCTGCTGAAATGAATAATGTTAATGGAATTTTCAATCTTGGTATTTGTTATCATTATGGAATTGGAGTTGAAAAGAATGAACATCAGTCGTTTATTTATTGTAAAAATTCTGCTGAATTGGGTTATTCTGATGCTTTATATACTCTTGCACATCTTTATTACGATGGAATTGGGATTGAAAAGGACGAAAAAAACGCATTCATTTATTTTCAAAAATCTGCTGATATGGGGGATGTTGAGGGAATAAATAATGTTGGTTATTGTTACAGAAATGGAATTGGAGTTGAAAAGGATGAACATAAGGCATTTGTTCATTATCAAAAAACTGCAGATATGGGTGATTTTTATGGAATATATAACCTTGGTAATTGTTATCATTATGGAATTGGGGTTGAAAAGGATGAGCATAAGGCATTTATCTATTATCAAAAAGTTGCTGATATGGGATTTTTAGCCGGAATATCTCAAGTCGGTTATTGTTATCAAAATGGAGTTGGAGTTGAAAGGAACCAATATAAAGCGTTTATCTATTATCAAAAATCTGCAGATATGGGAGACGCTGATGGTGTATATAATGTTGGTTATTGCTATGCTAATGGAATTGGAGTTAAAAAAGATGAATGTAAAGCATTTATTTATTATCAGAATTCCGTAGAAATGGGTCATGCTAAGGGAATATACAATCTTGGTTTTTGTTATCAAAATGGCATTGGAGTTGAAAAAGATGAAAGTAAAGCATTTGTTTATTATCAAAAATCCGCTGAGTTAGGAAATGCTGAAGCAATGCTCCAACTTGGTAATTGTTATCAAAATGGTGTTGGAGTTGAAAAGGATGAACATAAGGCACTTATTTATTATCAAAAATCTGCCAAGATACATGCCGATTCATCCAGTTTTACTGAAAACTATATCAATGACTTTTAATTCTAACCAGCGCTAGCTCTATATCAAGCTATCTATAAATCAGGTCAACTTAGGGATGTAAACCGCTCAATTGCATTAAAAAAAAATCAAATATAAATTAAACATATTAAACCATCAAAACTTAATTCAGTATATATAGTAAATTTAAGCGATTTAAACTCTCTAGACTAACCTTGACTGTCGGAAAAATTGCTGCCCGTAGAATAACCTTCGTTAGTGAAAACATATATTCGTTATTCAATACACTAATATCAAATAATTCAGTACATTTGATTAATAATAAAAGGTTATTCGATAATTTTTCAAGCTTACTGCTGTACTGTTAAAATCGTTGCATAGACATGATCACCAAGTTCTACTATTGGCATATTCAAGAAATACGTATTATAAATTCTCTTATATAAACTTGTTATTCAGAGAAAATGATAATTTTTTTTAAAAAAATAAAGTATACATCTATTGTGCACTTGATGTTGTAATTTAAACTTCAAATACAACACAACCAATTCAACAAAAGAAGTAACCAAAATTTGACGTAAAATTATCTGACATCTATAACAGTCTTATTACTATTGGTACTACGTATTAAACTACGCTATTTTAAAAACATAAAGATCAAGTAAGATCTTTTTTAGTACACATAATACGTATAGGTGCGAACATTATATAAATTCTTGTAGCTTAAAATTATTCTAACAAATCAACCATATTTAACCTATTCCAAGCAAAAAAATAAAAATAAAAATAAACATTATCTATTAAATTGGTTGGATAATTATTGAATATTCATATAAAGTTTTGATTTTATTTATGAATGACAGGTATATTGTAAATGAAGTTTGTCAATAAACATACATTGATAAAGTATATTTTAAAATAAAGTACCTTCTTACAAAGAAGTTACAAGTAACAAAAGACAATATTCTTATAATTTAATTCAATTGCTTTTTCTTTCTAGCGATAAAATGTTCTTTTGTTTATAACTCCAAAAATATTAAAAATCAATCATAAATGATATTTATTTTAATGTTTATATTTATGCTTATTTTAATATTATTGAAGTTTTTATACGAGTAGCAAGTCTACACATTTTTGTACACAGTTGTACTTTTGAATTAAAGTATTCATGTAAGAAACACTTTAATGAAACTTGTTTTTATCAAGATGAACTTGGTAGATTTGGTTGACACGTGTTTAGTAGCACGGGATCAGGATCGGGTTCGTGTAACTTACGCATTGCATGATCGATCATCATGCAATATAATAGATTTAGTAGTTATAATTTTTTTAGGGAATGCCTATTTCCATCATGGTAATTTGCTATTTCCACTATGAGTTATGCAAAGATTTACAAGATTTTCTATTTTTAGTATTTATATAGTTAAAATTAAATTTTTTAAAAATTTAATAAGTAAACCTTTCTTTTAGTTTTAAGAAAAGTTGTAGAGGAGATTTTTCTGGTTCTAATGGTGGTTAAATCATTAAAATTAGCCTGGTGGATCCCAAGATATTTGGGGTTAAAGGCACGAATATAAAGATTTACAAATTTACTGTTATACAAAGTATTATAAACTATAATACAGTCTACCTTCGTTGATATCAACTTTGTTAATATTAACATAAAGTTTGTTTTTTTTTTTGGTATTAAGGTAACCTCTTTGGCCAGGTGACTTTTTATTAAATACAACATATGTTTATATAATTACAACAAGAGTACATCAAGCCACATATGCACTTTTGGTGCCTAATTTAAGTAGTCCACCTGAAGGTTCTACACTATCTGCCGTACCTGTACCCCAACTATGGAGATAACTATTTAAACTCTCTGATCATAACTACCATTTGCTACACCTAACCCTGGATATTACTCACCATACATGCTAGGCTTTGCATTTATCCAATTGGATTTCGCACCCACCTTAGGACTTACTAACCATTACGGCTAATCTATCCATGAGGTAAGCCTAACAGAATGGTTTATGTCCCACACATGTATTCACCTGCATGTTTGGTAACTTCTTTCTAACTAGTACTTCTGTGCTGCTATACTGTGTTTATATCTCATACTATTTTTTAGAATGCTGCTATTCCACAGTTACTCAAGCTATAATCTTCCTAATTAGTTGCTTATTACATACTCCTTGCCCTTATAAGGTTCACATGACCCCAGTACCCACATTTAAACTTTTCTTCTTCCTTGAATTCTTTATGTGCCTCTCCCTTACTTCTAGCCAGCAACCCAGAAAAGTCAGTTTGCCCAGGCTTTAAGTGCCTTATAGTCTCTCTTCCCTTAGTAATGTTTCCAGAGCATATGTCCTTTTCCTCTAGTTGGTAACCCGGCAGTTCAGCTGGTGTGTTCCTCCACTTAAGGACCTGGTCGCTTAGTTTTCTGGTTTTGGTCTCCAATTCCAAATTCAGTCTTCCTGTAGCACTATTGAAGATCATACTACCTCCCTACTCGGGACTGGCCAAATGAGTTTTTAGTAATTCTAGTTTTCTGGATTTATTGCACCAAAGCTCTCATTTGAAATGGTGTAACCAAGATTACAGATATCTAGATCCAACTGATAATCTTAACATTAACTATCTAGTATTTTCAAAATCATCATCCATGGGATTTGAACTCTAGACCTGCCGTCTGGAGGTGTGACAACTTCACCACTTCACTAAGTCACCACACCCTAATATCAATATAAAGTTATAAAATGAATTTTTACAAATTATTATATATTAAGGGTAGGGTGTACGTAGATCAATTTTCATATGATCTATGTGGTATATTGAATTTTTACATAGTAAACAAAAAAGTTCTTCTAATAAAACTCTTCAATACCTTAACCAATTTGTATCAAATTTATACAATATGTAGTTTAAAGTAGTTTGTTTATAATAATAAAGTTGTACAATACATATTGGTTTAAAAAAAATTAATTTTACATATAACTAAAAATTTTCCTGGACGCTATATGTTTTTCCCTGGTTACACAAAGTATTGCTAATTATAATTGGTCAAATCACATGTTGTTTACATGTAAATCATATGATACCATATGATATTGGTTACACAATGTTGATCTACAATTTATTTTATATGAATTTGGAAATAGTTACACCCTACCCTTAAAATTCCCTCATATATATCAACTTTATTATAATCCCTTGTTAATATTACTATCAACATAAATTTAAACTAATTTAAATAGGTTGATATAAATGAGGATAGACTGTACCTTGTATAATAGTGAATTTGTAAATCTTTATATTCACACCTTTAACTTCAAATATCTTGGGATTCACCAAGCTGATTTTAATAATCTAACCACTATTAGAACCAAAAAAATCTTCTCTACACTTTTCTTAGAGCTAGAAGAAAGATTTATTTATTAGTTTTAGAGTTAGGGTTAGAGTAATATTAAAATTTAAAACTAAAATTAGGATTATATATATTTTTTTATTATTATCTAAAAATAGAAAATCTTGTATAACTATGTAGAAATAGCAAATTACCATGGTGGAAATAGTAGTACCCATTTTTTATTTTATCATTAATAAATATTGGTGTTCCTATGAACCTGAACTGAACTGAACTTTGGTCAAGTTCAGGTTCAGGTTCAGTTCAATCAGGTTCAGTATTG
>CAJVPU010002544.1:0-10447 GCA_910591775.1 Dentiscutata heterogama | reverse complement strand
GTTAGGCATAAAATTAATCTTATGACAACTTGAGGACTTTGAATTCACATTGATATACAATTAAAGTAATATTTATATATATACACTGTCTTTTTTAATATTTGCGCCAATTTGTGTAATATAAGTCTAATTTGTATAATTTATATCTAAAACTTTTTTAATAGCTCTTGCTCACACCAAACATGTTGGACAAGCATTCGGGTGAAAATTTAATAATATTGAGTATGTTACATCTATGACATAATTTCTGGAATACCTGATAAAAATTGGCTGAATAATTTTTCGGCCAGTTCGATTAAGTTTATGAATTCAGCATGATCCGTAAAATAAAAGCTATTTTTCTATTATAATGATTATTTTACGATCTTTATATCAATAATGTCAACATTACTGCAAATGTATATCTGATATCCAACATGTTTGATGTGTTTAATTTTTACGAAAATTTAGATTAAATCTATTATAGATGACCTCTTTCATTTGGTACTTGGGTGTGATCAATCATTGGACATGACAAATAATATTTACTATATAAAACATATAGTGAAACTTATTTATGACTTCCGATGATTGGTCACGCTCCAATGCCAAATGAACCGGCCACCCCTAATAGACTTAATCCATGCTTTCCAAATTTTTCTTTTTTAATTATTCGCCAGCGAAAATGGTTTGAAAATAACCTGATCTTAAGTTGCGCATATGAGCGTTATCAAGGGAAAACCTGTTATCTGGCTTCAATTATACCGGACACAATCTATTAATTTATTAGGAATTGTGTTTAATACAAATATAATCGAAAGCCCGATAACAAGTTTATCCCTTGGTGACACACGCATATATCAATTTATCGAATATCAAGTGCCCTAGGAATTATGACAATGGCTGTAACATACTAACATTCTATAGAACAAGTCTAACATGTGATACAAAAATACTTCATGCCGAAATTAGATTTATTCGAACTTGCTAAGAAACATTCAGCTAATTTTTGTCAGGTGCTCCAGAATTTTTATTGGTTCTATATGGCCTATATGAAGCCCAGCAGGTCATGACCCGACCCAGCCCACCTATTTATAATCAGGTTTTGGCTCGGGTCGGGTTTATAAAGGGTTTTACCGGATTTATGAAATCCCGGCTATACCCGGCTCATTACGGACACTACACAAAACTTTATAACGTTTGGGCTACGATATTATTTTATCAACATTCATTAACCTCACGACACCTTTTCTTTAAAATATTTATTAGAGTTCGGTATGAAACGTAGTAAGTTACTTCTATAAAGAACTTTTAAAAGTTTTCACCATAAGAATTGTTAGTTCGTTATAAGTTAACTGTATACGGTTTTTTATCTTTTTTATTTACCGGTATTTGCTATTCATATTTAGACAAAAAATAAATGTAGCCATATAATAGAAATACAAGAAGACACGATTACAACTCCTCACACTATAAAGAATTCCTCAGGACTTTGCAACAACTTATGTCAAGAAAATATTAGATATAGTCAACTCTTTCTATACGAACTGATGATCTTGGAAGAAAAAAAGTTCATTATAGAAAAATTTCTATGTATTCTCAAGAAACTATAGCTCTTTTTATACTGAATCATTATGAAGCTAAAATTTTGTGTTCGTTATTTCTAGAGTTCACTATAGGTTTGTTATATCCAGAGTTGGATATATACTTTATAGATACTTAATAATTCAAAATTCTTTATTATATCAAGAGTTCACTATAGCAAAGTGGATGCATTTGTACACGATTCTTTCCGTTATTTTACTCTGAGTATGTTTTAGAACTCTACAATATTTTATGGTTTCACTCGAATTATTTATTCGTGTTAATTCGGTTATGAATCAGGTTCGTTTATAAAATTCTACATAACAGAAGCTTACTATAATGAACTTCTTTATAAATAGCCCTAGATGTACAAGCTGTAAAGTTTTAAATTTATATTATTGAGCTTGAGAAAGTGTTGATTTTGTATGTTCAATGATTTTGATGTCATTTGCTATTTATACGATTTAATTCAAATTTTATAGTTCATTTAAATCTGTTCGCGATTATTATTTCATAATAAGATTGTCTTTAGAATAGTGGTTTTATCTCTTAGCAAAGCTTCCCTTCCATAAAAAAAATAAATAAATAAATAAAAAAAATCTTAATATTCAAATAATAATTAGGGATGTGTTACATAAATTACAATTTTACGTTACATGTAATTTTACGCAAGTTTCAGAAAACCAAATTTCATGTAATTTTTCACACGTCATACTTAAGTACCAGATTTACAAAAAGTTTGACCAGCATTATTGCATCGTTTGATTTGAATGTACGATCCGAATTGTAACTCATAAATCACCGAAATTTGATCTCAGAAACTTAAATGCCATGTGTTCAAAATTACAATTACATGAAATTTCAATTTACCGAATCTTACGCAAAATTACACAAAATTACGTAAATTACCGTAATTTTAACATCCCTAGCTATGATTTCATTAGTAAAATTATGAGTAATTCCAGCCTAATTTTTTGATAGTCGCTCTAGTCAATCAAAATCGAGAATCTGCCGGTCCAATTTTGTTGCGGCAGCTATAGTTAATAAATAACATGTGATTGCGCCCTCGATTCATGCATTTTTGGCGCACCCCTCTATATCGATATCTCAAAATTTTATTAGGGTAACTGCTGTTGTGTTACTAACAAAAAATGTTCCTCTCGCAGTTTTACTCTAAACTTCCCAACCCCAACCCTAACCTTTATTAGTACTCTAATATTGTACTTATTGGCAATTAGAGGGGCACCAAATGCTCCATATATATATTTCCAAAAAATGATACTAAGTTCTTTATACTTTTACTTTGAAATTTCAAGATTATTTCAGTAATAAACAAAATAATTTTCTAGAATCACGTAATAATTATTATAATAATCAAATTTTTTAAACACGATAAATGTGATAAATTATATTTCTACAAAAGATACTAAATAAATATGCTACAAAATAATGGATCTACAATTTCTATCTCTGCAAATAAATATATATTTAAGAAATCGAAATCAAAAAAAAAAAAGAAATCGATGATTTCCTTTTTTTTTTCTGCTTCACATAATTTTGCATCACAATGATTATGGTAGAGATTTGCAAACACTAGCTTTTACTTTGAAATTTTCATAAATCGTACTGTGATATATTAACAATAGTTGTAATGTTACAAAGCAATTCAGGCAGGAGGTTATCAATGCCATAAACGGCACATAAGAGTAGATCACTATTGATGAAGTATAAATCGACTATTTAAACAAAGATGTAAAATAAGATATTTGAATGTTTATATCAAAATTGCATACATTCAATAATAAACAAAATTTATTGACATACCATAATAATAATAAGTGGAATATTCTTAAAAATAATTTCAAATAATACTCTAAATATAATAAATTTTTCAATATTTCGTTCAATTTTGTTATCATCATTTCCGAGGTCATGCTTCTTCAGATATTCTTTTATTTTTTTAGTATAATCACTTGCTATGTTATTCAAAAATACTAAAGATATACTATCAAATATTACAAATATGATGAATATGATATGTTCCATATCTATTTTTTTACTGTTGTTGATATATTTATTTATTATATCTTTCAATGAACTAGAAAGTTCATCTTTTTCTGTGATTTTAATATGATTCATTGTATTGTGAAATAGTTTTTTGATTTCACCAATTTCGTAAATTATTGTGTTACGATAATTTTGTATCTCTTTAGTTAGCTTTTGTTCTTTAATAGGAGGGTTTTGCTCTTTAGCAAGATTTTGTTCTTCAATAGGAAAATCTTGCTCTTCTTTATTAGTCGTTTGCCCTTCATTAGGAGTTTCTTGCCCATTAGAGATTTTTAGTTTACCTTTATCTACCGTAACAGAGTTATAAATTATATTAAGAATGTTGTAAAAATATTTTTTAATTTCTTCAATTTCTTCATGAATTCCATCAGAAATCTCCTCTTTGGTTTTATTAGAAATTTCAGTCGAAATTTCGGAAGCTATTTTAGCAGAAATTTCATCCACTTCATGTTTGTTAATTGAAGTCTTTTCATTAATAATTTCTTTAAATTTTTTAATTTCTCTAATTTTGGCTTGAAGTTTTTCTTGTATTTTGTTAAAAAATTTTTCCAGTAGTATGATGAAAAATTCTTCTAGTAATATAATGGCAACTTCGATATGTATCTCAGCAAAAATTATACTTTTTATCGCAAGAGAATTTATCTCTTTATCAAAATATATTTTCGTAGTAAATTGTAGTCCTTTAGGAAGTTCTGGTTCTTCTGTAAGTTGTGATTCTTTAGTAGTCTGTGGTTCTTTAGTAAGTTGAAGCTGTATTTCTGTAGAAATTTTTGCAGAAAGTATATTATCCACATAGAGAGCATAAGTTTGATTAAACATTTTGATAGATATTTTGATAAAGATTTTACGAAGAATTTCAGGCATCTTTTCATTAATTCTGGATTGTATTTTGTCGGAAATTTCATTGCCAAAATTGTTATATAATTTGTCATTATAAATATCCTTTATTATTTCGTCAATTATTTCGTTTTGCGAGATACCCTTAAAAACTTCGTTTTTCGGGATATCCTTATGAAAAACTTCGGTTTTCGGGATTTCCTCATAAAAAACTTCGTTTTTCGGGATATCCTTATCAAAAACTTCGTTTTTCGGGATATCCTTATTAAAAACTTCTTCAATTATTTCAACAAATTTCTTGTCTTCATTCGTATCTTTGTTTGAAGGTTGACCAGAATCCTTTTTGTTAAGAGTATCATCTATTTTCTTAAAAATTCGTTTAATTATGTCTTCAACAGATTTCGTGTCTTTTTTACTCGCATCATCATTTGAATGTTGGTCAGAATCCTTTTCATCAGAATCCTTTTCATCAGAATCCTTTTCATCAGAATCCTTTTCATCAGAATCCTTTTCATCAAAATCCTTTTCATCAGGAATTCTTATTAAGCCTTCAATCGAAAATGGTACGGAATTATTGTCTGTTTCATCTGCATTTTTGTTTTTTGCACCTTCGTTTTTTCCCCCGTTTTTTTCATTTGTGCGGCAAATAATTTTCTCGTATATTTTAACAAAAAATTTCCCCAACATTTTAAAAAATTCACATATAGTTTTAACTTTTATACCAATAATTTTCTCTTCGAACATTTTATCGATGTTTATCTTTATATCAGCACCAACTTCTTTGAGCATTTCATTGATAATATTCTTTGTGTCGTCACCAATTCCCTTGAGCTTTTCATCGATAATTGTCTTTATGCAATCACCAAAGTCCTTAAGTATTATATTTTTTTCATTGTCGATTTCCTTCCCAAGTATTTCATTAATAATAACATTTGTATCATCTTCAAAATCCTTGACTATTTTATCTAGAATTTTTTTTGCGACTTTCTTAAGCTTTTTATTTATGGTGCTAACTACTTCCCCAAGCTTTGCCTTTATTCCCACAACAACTTTTTCAAGCTTTGTCTTTATGTCACCACTAGGACACCGTATTAAATAGTGGCACACATTTTCAATAGAACTGATGCAACACCTTACCCCGATACATTTTTTTGTGACTTTGGGCATGAGATCACGAAATCCCATTAATATATCACCTTCAACTTTCTCGAGAATTTTATCTATTTCATTGATAAGTTTATTCTTTATTTTATCACCAACTTTCTTGAATATTCTATCAACAATTTTCTTCTGCCTGTCATCTTCAATTTTCTCGAGAAGTTTATCTTTTTCATATATAATTTTATACTTTATATCATCACTAAATTCTTCAACCTTTTTATTTATTTTACCGATAAGTTTCTTCTTTGCATCACCAGCAATTTCCTCAATCATTTCCTTTTCCTGCTCTTTTGTTGGTCTAGCAATAAAGATAAAAAGGATGAAAGCTATAATAAAGTTTAAGCTTATTTGAATGATCCAACAAATTGCACTTTTGATAAAAAAAAAAATAAAATTAAAAAAGAGTAAATAAAAAAATTAATTCAATAATAATTAAAACTACAAATAAAAATGAAAATACCTTGGCAAAAAAAGTTCTGGTTTGTCTTTAGTATTGATAAAAACAAAATAAGTTAAAAAAAAGAAATTGATGCCAATGATTGTATAGCTTGTGTATATATGAACTATTTCAATAATCTGCTTATTGAAACTGAAACATGGTCTGAATGAAAACATGTATATAAGCATGATCACTACAAGACCTATAATCGATACAGTAATTGAGTATGCGTTATCGGTCCAAAAATCACCTAAAATATAAAAGTTAATAATTATTTAAAGAAACAAAAATGTATTATCATTAAGCTTACTCATTGGAACAAAGCCATAACCATCATCCAAATCATTTGTAATGTCATTAGAAAAGGTTGTGACTTCCTTATTTTTGAGCATAGTGATTAGATCCGCTGCCACACCATCAGCAGTGCTTTCATTTGAATCAGGTAACGGTAAATTTACTTTAATAGAAAAAATAATTTGTTGGCCGTTATTAATATACTGAAATTTTTCATCCGTGGTTAGACGTTCACGTTGAACTGGTATTTGGTCAGCAGTTTTATTTAATAATTGTGCAAAATAATTGGAGCGACCCAAAGTAGAGAATGATGTGAATTTTTTCATGGCATCATTTGTTAAGCCGACTGTACCAACTATAGTACTACCTATAAGATTGTAGATTAAATAGTTTTTTTTTAAAAATACGTATTCATGTAGATCGATGTGAATATAAAGTAATACCTGAAGGATTAATTAAATTGTTCGTATTAACTAGATTGTTTAAAAATAATAAAAGTAAGAACTACAATATATTAAAAAAAATAAGACTAGATAATTCAGTAAATATTACTTGAAGAGAGATTCCAAATCCCATCACTAATCCCTTTTAGAGGCTCATTATAAAGACTACTCTTAACAAAATTATTATCCATTTGCACATAATAACTCTCATTAAACTCATTAAATGTACTACTAATAATTTTTATAGTAATAGTTTTCCCATCTGGACTGGTTGAACAAAAGTTCTTTGCTCTCGGTGAAACTTTTTGTCTAATGCTGTTATCAGAAGTTTTGTAAATGGTTAAATGACCATGTATCTGATCGTTAGACAAACTGACAGGAACAAAGAAAGCTATATTTAAACTTGTAGTAGTTGAATCGACAGTATAGTTAACAGGTGGGTCAACTTGGTCTATTTGAAGATTACCGTAACCGTGATCTAAATAGGTAAAAGTTATTAACATTTTAAATATATATTAAATGTTTTATAAAGACATAAGAAAAAGAGATCATATGTAATAATAAAAATACCACGATATTCTAAAACTTTAGGCAATAGGATATTAATAAAAGACCAAGAAGTTTTGTCTATATTTGTGTCGGTTGTTGGGAGTATAAAAGTATTATTATTGTTCATAATAACAGTTGCACCAAATCGATAATTTGTAGAAAAATTGTTAATAGGAACAGTTTGGTTTGACGATAATGATAATGTTGATACCAAAGGCGTCTTTAAGTTATATTCGTCATAAGCATAGATATATGTAGTACCATTGTTATCATAAGTATGTAATATGTAGCCACCGAATGGCATCGAGCTCACTGCCCAATTTACTAAAGTAGTGACATTAGGGAGGTCGGATAATACATCGATTTTTAACACTGATCCAGACGTTAAGAAATAAATTCTTATATATTCTTTTGTGATGTTATTTACTATGGAGTTATTGACAGAGAGTGTGCAAACTTGACCAAAACCAACAGACACTATGCCACAATAAATAGTATTAAAAGTTACATTGTTAGTTAATGTATAGAGAAGAATCGTTCTATCTTGAAATGTATTGTTATATGTTATGAAATTAGCGTATACTGAGCCACGTGTGAAGAATGAATTATTGACAGTTTCATTGGTGGAATTAGCATAGATTAAAGCATAGCCGCCATCAATAGTGGCCATTGGCGTGATAACAAAGCTTGTAGGGGCTCTACCCTTAATTTGTTGTAGTGGAAAACTAAAATTTTGCAGCATTGATAATTTTCCAGAATCATCACTATATAATTACAAATAAAAATTATTATTATCATAAATAGTTAAAAAAAAATTTGATAGTGTTAAGATGATTAAATTACATTGAATATTGTTGCCATTCATACGAAAAAATATTATTTTTGTTTGCAAAATTTACTCTAAGGAATCCCAATTTTTTATTTATATTTAAATGAATTGTACTTTGAAGATCCGGATTCCAATAATTATTATTTTCAACATAAGACGGACCAAAAGAAGTTTTGCTAAAAATATTGATTAAAATTAATAATATTCAAAATAAATTAAATTTACATGTTAATCACAGTCATACCTTATAACATTGCTGTTCCAATCAATAACCATTCCCCAATCTTCATAAGTTGTAGGATCAAATGAATTTGTACTATTCACATAAGTTACCAGAATGAACTGTTTTTGTAAAGCATATATTTTAATAGGAACCCAGGTGCCGATCATACAATAATTCAGAGGATCTAATTTTAAGTCGGTATTGTTGAGATTAATCTCTTTAACAGATCCATCTAATTGAATAACTCTTATACGTAATATCTGGTCTAATCCAAAAGCATTATTTATTCTCAAATAACTCCTACAATTTGCGATTAATGTTTTGTCGTATCGTGCAATATGGGCGAGAATTGTTCCATCATCATAAGTTTGAAGGTTTAATACAAAAGGCTGATGATCAAGTGATGTAGTTGTTAAATTTGTTTCGGTATAGTTAAAAGAAGTAATCTGTGATTTCGTTGATGCTATAAGAGCATAAAGAGATATTAAAAATAGACGTTGCGCTATAATGTTATAAGAAAGGTTAAATAATTTCATCATGCGTTTTATTACTTATTTAGAACTTATTAAATGTTAGAAAAATGAAAGTACAGTATCTTTATTTCATTTATGATTTATTATTCAGAGGTAATTGTATTTATTAGTACATATCATAAATGGTTGGATTTTCTTTTAATTATTTTAATTATTTTAATTATTGTAAAGTTATCAAGTAATATAAATTATACTTGGTACAGTAAAACGCATAATAGAATATAAGTACAGTATGCGATTTGTCGACCAAATTCATGTTTCAATCAAATTCGTATATTTTGATCTATCAGCGATATCTCGTGACCTAGTGATTCAAACTTGATTATTTTGATATCATTCGAATCCACTCACTGAGAGGATTCGAATGGCATCAAAATTATCAAGTTTGAATCACTAGGTCGCGAGATATCGCTGATAGATCAAAATATACGAATTTGATTGAAATCGACAAATCGTACATTAAAAATTCGCTATGCATATATTGTTATCTGCACAAAAAATAAAATGACATTTCTGTATAAAAAAAAAATTTTTTTTTATACAGCATGTTTGTGCAGAATTTTTAACACTACCCTACCCTATTTTTTTTAATCAGATTATCGGGTATAATTTGTGTAAATATTTTATTGTTTATTGTTATTGATAGAAAAAGGAGGGTAGAGGGTGTGTCGCTTATTTTTGAGTTTTATGATATTAAAGCTTTTATATTCACCTCAAAATATGGGGTCCTTAGAAATATTTAATGTATTTACAAGGCTAAAAGCCTGCGTATTTGTTTACGTACCAAATTTAGCGTTAGTACGTACATACTTAGTACTCCATATGGACTAATTGGCGTACATTGGGCCCAGGGCCACTGGTCGTCAAAAGCAAAACCAGCGAATAAAATTATCATATTACATTATAAACATAGTAATGAATACAATGATAATAGTGGTGAAGTTTAGAAATGGTTGCATACACGTTATTTGTAAATATTTATATTTGATATGTATTTTATTGCGAAAAATAAATTATATACAAATATACTGTAAAATCCAAATTAAAGTAGTTATTACGAAATAAAATTATGCATTGTAAAATTGTCATGTGCGTCTTTGGGGTGTATTGACTAATTTTCTAAAGTTCTCGAATACTGTAATAAAATTTCATCCTATAATCTATTTGGGGGGGATCGCTAGCGTGCATCTATTTACCCATCAAGATGTTCGATGAATATCCGATGATCTACCCTACTCGGCCAATTAAAATTAATCATGCATAATTTCATTTTGTAGATTGCCCTAACATTTTTACGCTTTTTTTAAAAATTTAACTGCTTGTATCTTAATGTTTACACGACCAAATTCGTTAAAAATTTTTGATTTTAATTTTACACATTTGTAAAATTAAAATAAAAAAAATTTGTCAAATTTGGTCAAGTAGATACGGAGATATATTTTAGCTAAACTTCAGAAAATTTTAGATCAAAAAAAATTACGCGATCAAGCTTTGATAAAAGATATCCTT
>CAJVPU010002543.1:0-10448 GCA_910591775.1 Dentiscutata heterogama | reverse complement strand
GGCAGCATCCAAAGATGGCTTGAGATACGAACCGGGTGATGGCAGCACAGCATGTACTAGTTAAGGGAAATGTTACCAAACACACAGATGAACATATGTGTGGGACATGTACCATTCTGTTAGGT
Source organism: Dentiscutata heterogama (assembly GCA_910591775.1). Taxonomy (NCBI): domain Eukaryota; kingdom Fungi; phylum Glomeromycota; class Glomeromycetes; order Diversisporales; family Gigasporaceae; genus Dentiscutata; species Dentiscutata heterogama. Next base: position 10,323 of record CAJVPU010002543.1, on the reverse strand, counting down.
TTATCACAAGGATAAATGCCCCTCTGTTCTAAAAGGAATGAGTGTTGGTTTGGCTAAAGTCTTAGAGTCTTTAACAGTAAATTACCCCGAAAGGGTATATTAGGAGGAAGCATGGGACAGAGGTTGTACCAAAGAGTTTAAATAGATAGCTTCCTAGTTAGGCTATAGGTATGGTAGCTAGTGTAGAACCTTCAGGCGGACTACTTAAATTAGATAATCAAAAGTTGTATGTGTGGCTAGTTGTACTCTTGTAATACTGATGTAACATGTGGTCAAGTCTTCGGACATATGGTCTAACCGCTTGTACTAATAAAGTGCCAAGGGCCTAAGTAGTCACCTTAATATTAAAAAAAAAAAATGTTTTTGATTACAAAACAATATCCATATATACTGTGGGATCTGAAGTTTTTAACTACTAAAACCTGTATCTTTCTTATTTTACAATTTTAAAAAATTTATAGGAAAAATGAAGAAACTATTTTAGTTAGTGAAAAAATTCTATCTCCATCAAAGTGATGAAAAAAAAAAGAATTACCTATCTTGTATAATCTTCCTACTTTAGATAAAATAGATATAAAAAGTATGCCAACCGGATATAGCATACTACTCATTTCTTTATTTAATAATTGTGATCATTGTTATAAAATATTAAATACAAATGATTAAGCAATTGTTTTAATATATGAGTATAGATTTTACTTAGAATGCTATAATGAGATGAAAAAAAAGTGTAAGCATTGTCTAAATTACTACAAGAAGAGTATATGAAAAAATGCTAAAGCATTTTTCAATAGCTTAAATTCAGAAAAAAATTTTGATCTGAATTTAAATAACGACTAGCAAGAAGATATTAAGGATAATGATAATTTTGAAGAAATTGAAATAAATCAGTTAAATAGACAGGAAACCCTAGAATTAGAATTATTTAGTAAAATTAGCGAAATGAATAATTAGTAAATAAAAAAATTAAATATAGCTATTTTACTTATATGTAAACTTTTCTAAATTCAAAAAAAAAAAAAAAACTGGTAAGTTTGAGAACTGTACTAGAAATTATAATAAAACTTATATAAGGCTTAAGTGCTTGATTAAGTATAGGTTGAAACTAATTATTCTTTTGAAAGATCCAAATATGTGTTTGGCTTTCTAGTTTCAATAGTATAAATAGAAATTAGTTAAATATAAAAAGGCATATTTTTTAAAAAACAATGGTATAATAAAACCTTTTAGTAAATCTGATTATACCAGATTAAATTTGAGAATAAGTAAATAAGCGAACTGCCAAAGTAGTGGTGAAGTTTTGTTAATAGTTAGTATGTAATATAACCGAGTTTGCATATAAATAAAAATAGACTTTTTCTTATTTAAGCAATATAAAAAATTTTTTGCTAATTAGCCAATCAAATAGATCTTTAATCATGTTACTGTATATTATTTAATATATATATTCAATATCCACTTATTAGAACTTTTTCTAACAATTACTTAAACCAATTTTTACACTAATAGAAGTGTAAGTAAACTTGTATTGGAGTATTGTCTATACCAAAGAATATAGTAGAATAATACTATAAGAGATTTTTGTAAAAGTCAATCTTATCTCTTGGAGGACTCCTTTTTATATTTAGCAAGCAAGCCAGAAGCAATAGTTAAACTTGAAGAAACAGGTGGCTATCAAGTTTACTCAAATTTTGGTAATAATAAAAAATTCATTGTTGACAAAATTATTAGTGAAAAAACAGTGGTAAATAACACAAGTAGAAGCCTTTTATTAAGCTGCACTCTTTTTTGAATCAAGTAATACTTTATTTCTACTTCTTTTTGCTTTCCAATCAATTTTTCACAAAATGTGGGGATTTGGCTTACCCCTATTAAAAGACCGGCATTGTTTATCTTTTCCAAATCAGAACAACCAGGTAGATTGCAACTACATGTTTAGTGTAATTATAAAAGTAAACACGGTAGAAGATCGGAACCTTTCATTTAACTAGTACTCAGATTTAGTCATATGTTAGAAAGATGATTTTATTCAAAGTAAAATATTATAATTGAGATATACTATTGTTGTAGTAGTTATATAATTTTTACTATTTGACTACAAACTATTTCTTAATAGAGATAGTTTAGTCAGCCTGTAGAGGCTTTTCTCTTTGTTTTTTTTTTTATATTTCTCTATTCCTCCATTTCTTTTCCTTTTTGATTTCCTTTTCATTATATGTTTTTGTTTTTTAGTTTTAGATTTCTTTTTTTTTCTTAATGTTAATTCTGTATTGGTAATACAGAATTTTACTTTCTTGTGCTCTCAGTAAAGAAAAAAAAATTAAAAAGATTAGTTCTTGATGATCTTTTAACTAAAATTCATTTTTGATATTAGTGTGACAGGTTGCTTCTAGACACAGTATATTGTAGCCAGGAGATGTTGGGCCTGCAATTTAAAGAAAACATGATTTATTTGCTGTGTTAATAGTTAAATAAAGTTTTTTGTATTTGGGCTCTGACAAGACTATCAAAGAGTTAAAAAAAAAAATAAAATAAAAAAAATATATATATATACTTATATTTTATTTTTATATCTTATAATTTAAATATAAATAATATTTGTCCCTGTGCATTATTGCACGGGTTTTCAGCTAGCGTCAGATGTCGACTTTTTGGCCCGCATTAACTGATCGACATTGATTGACCTAAATTAAGCCCAAATCCTTCCCAGATTCTTACCCTTACCCTATTCTAACTTAGGCCGATTGACATCTGAGGCAAGCGTTAGTCTGAGGCACGACATATATATAATAAATTTATTTACTTATTTTGAAATATAGTTTCCTAAAGTTAAACTGTCTTTTTTAAATAACACTTGCCGTTATCTAATACGTAATCAATAATTCTCCGCCACAAAAAGTCTCAATCAGGAATTTCAAGATTATTGTAAATCAAAGATTATTCTAGATATAATTATACTGTATCAAGTTCACGAACTTGTTTTTCACATTATTCAGAATGGAGGATTTATCCTATGACCCAGAATGTGTTTAGAAATGATCACTAAAAACTGATGCAAAAAGATAAATATCTAAAAGAATAGACGCACAAAAACTCGAAACACTTGTGAAAATGATTGAGAAACCAAGTAACATAAGATATTAGTTTTAATTTAATTTAATGTGAAAGTTTTTTGTCAAGAGAAAAAGCCCATTATCCCATTAGCATACAACATAAAACATCTCACCAACGCTCAACAACAATCAGAGACTATAATGCAAATTCGCGACACTCTCGTTTCTCCTAGGCATTTTTTCGCCAAAACCGGACACTAATCCTAAATAAATAAAAAAAGGGTCGATTCTTCTATAGTGTTAAATAATGTTAAACGGTTTAACATATTGCAAACTTACTAAGATGATTTATCTTCGCATTCCACGTAAACTTGTTGAGTATAAAATATAAAATTTTACAAATAATTCTAGGTTTAAAATTCACATTTCATGAGGTTATATATATAAACTATGCAATTTTTACATAATTTTAAAATTATCGATCTAAGGAAACTTTATTTTACAAAATTTGGAAATAAATTATTTGTAGGTAAAAAAAAAAAAAAAAAGGATCTTAGCCTTAAAGTTCATATGTTTTTTATTATAATATTTTTTTATAATCTAATATTCTATGTACCATCTTCCCTAATAAAATTATGTACCCGAAACATTAGCGTTAGGTGGTTGTAAATCAGGCATCTTAAAGCGAATAATAAAAAAAATCAAATTATAAAAATCAATTTTAAATGTAAAATGATCGAAAATGTATATTTTATGTTAGATTACCTGAATCATTGGTGGTGGCGCGAAAAATTTAGATGCAGCGATTGAAATACCCTCAATCAATGCTAATGCAAAAGCTCCAAAAGCTGCAGACCTTGCTGATGCACCAACACCACCTATATTTTACATCGATAAATTTAATGATGTTTACGAATGTAATTAAATGATTTATTACTAAGAGAAAAAAAAAACCTCTCGCTGCCAAAACTCCTCCTGTAAAGAATCCACTCGCGATTAAATTCCATGGATCTTCTTTTTGCCTTATACCTTTCAATGTACAATCAAAAGTTGAAAATAAACCACCCCACACAGCAAAATTTCCACCTAATACTGGTGCGCGCGCCTTAACCGCCGTGATTGCACCCATTATACGTTCACCCTATATATAATTAAAGATTAGGATAAAAATGAAAAAAATTGATAAACTATCTTAAAATCGGCAAAATAGAATAATGTGTATATCGATAATTTTTACGTGTAGATCGAGACACATTAAAGAAAAAGACCTATGTTCTATTTATCTTACCCTTGGTGAATTTTTTGCACCTTTTACAAAGTGCCATACACTACCACCTATAGCACCCATAGCAAACGCGCCTCCTGTATCGTTCAAAATTGTCATCCTTGGGATTCAAACTCTAGACCTGCCACTTGGGGGTGTAGCAACTCCACCACTTCACTAGGTTATCGCACTCTATTAAAAACATTTCACAAAATACTAAATATTTATAAAAATCTAAAAAAATAAGCTTGTTTTTATATATTATTAGCAGTATCTTTTGAAGATGTTGTATCACATATTTTACTGTGCATGTTCTCAACCCAATAATCATTAAATTAAACTAAATTTTTTTAATTGCTTCTCTTATAGGATGTTTAATTTTTTTCTCAATAGAATAAATCTAATAGAAATGCTAATAGAGCTTTGTTGTAATTTTTATGATACCATTGTAGAGCAAAGGTCTATATATGAAAAATTATTTCTACATAGTTATTGAATAACCCAGACCAAAATAACAAAGCATATATATTGAGAAAAACTGGTATAACATTATCTAATAGCTCCATAATAACTTGGTATTTGATATTTTTTTATAAAAAAATAAACTTTCTTATAATATGCTCTTTAATTTCAATCTATGTAGTAAATACCAACTCAAGCAAAAAGTTTGTTCTCCATGGTCTAGGTTTTTTGGCCAAAACCTTTTATTCTCCAAACACAAAATGAATGAGCTTTTAAAAAATGGGTAATAAACTTTTATTATCTGCTCTTTTGTATTAAGAGCAACATGCAAGGGCCCAAGTAAAAGAACGAATAATGTTATTTCTTTTGGTATTAAACTTTCACTTTTTTTATGAAAGTAGGTAAGCACTTAACAAATATAATACTAATCTGGCCAGTCTGCAACAATTGGTGCTATATTATCATTAAAATGATCTATCTCTTTTTATAATCTAAAATAATATTTAGAGCATTTAGATAATTTTGCATAGAATGTAGCTGTTGTTTCTTTACTCTAATTAATATTGCTGCTTTCATTTTGCATTCTTCTTTTTTTCTTCAATAGCATTATTATAAAAATATATTGAAAGTTGATCGATTTTATCAAAATAAGAGAAAAACAAACTATTCTATTGAGCCATCTATTGTGAATATGATAAATCAAAGCAATACTAATATTGACAAATAAGCTTTTTACAAATAATAGAAGCATCAATATTATCAGAATTGTAAACAGACTTATTATTAAATATAATTAGCATAGGATCTGATTTTTCAACCTTTTTGGCTACACAAATTGCTAAATAAGTTGCACCTGAAAGAGATGTATTATCTGAACATTGTTTTTTATGTATTTATTAGCAATTTTTTTTTTGTAATTATAAATGGCTTAATAACTAACTAAAACTCCAGTACTATTTAATGTATTGATTGCTTTACAGATTACTCTGAATCCTTCAAGATACAAAGCAAGCTCTATTTTAAAATTATTGATGTGTTTATTATATACTCTTGCCATTAAGTATAAGATTGCAATAACTTTTTTCCTATCTTCTTTTTTATTATAAGGTGAATAGTTCTGTAGTATTAATATATTATATATATCAGCAAAAAAATTTTTTAAACTAGAGTCAGTTTCTTCAAGTACTTTATTGAATTCATTAGAGTCAAGTATTATATTATCATTTCTTTTTGTATACAACATGCTAGTTATTTTTTTAATTTGATTATCTAAAAAAAGTTTAACTGACAATGTTGGAATAGACGCTTTATTAAATAACTTATTTTGTATAGACACAAGTGCAGATGCAAATAATTGATTTTCAACTATTGCTATATAATGAGAACTACAAATTTAGTAACCAGGTTGTAAATAAGAATACAGCTAAAGATTTCCTTTAGCAGATGTTTTTCTAATAGCCAAGATAGATAAACATTGAAATTTTTTTGGGCTTTTATTACAATTATAGATAGAACAAGAGCTATGATTAATTTTGCTTCTTGGCATTTTACTGTTTTATTATAAAAGCTTTTTTTTACTAGATTCGATGCGTTTATTATATAAATATATATATTTATTTTACTTTATTTATTATTTAAACTTATTATTTGTTGTACAAATACATATGCTTTACTAATGCTACTAGTAAAGTACAAATTATAATACTTGTAATTAATAATAAATTAATAATAAATACATATAAAAAAATATTAAATATATAAATATCTTGAAAATTTTTTTATAAAGGTACAAAAAAAAAACTATATAGTCTAATAATATAATTGTTAAATTTATGCAAAGGGATAATAAGTTCTTAGAGATTTCTTATATATACTTTTATTAAAAAAAATATTTGTAATATGAGCCAATCAAATTTTAATTTTAATTTTGACCAATTAATGAAGATCAGATTTTTAGCCAATCAAATGAATCTTTAATCATACTATATACAGTAAGTTATATATATATATATGCATAAAAAATATTATACATACAGTATTATTATTATTATTTTTAATATTGCTTTATTTTTTTTTAATTTAATAATTATTATTTTATTTTTGTTTTTTTCTTTTTTTTTAAAAAAACCATATTATAATTTAGATAATATGTACACTCCCCTGACAAAAGTCACTAGCCAACGATCATTTTTGGTAATAATTAGTAAACTAATAAAAATTTTTTTTAATCGATTTTACAAAAGGTTAGTAATACTTTTAAAAAATTATTTTATTAAATAATGTAGCTAAAGTCTTCTAATATTTATTTATAAATTTAATATAGTGTAAAGTTTTCTTTAATCTTTTTTACAGCACAACAACAATTAGACATACTACTAATCAATTTATAGTAAGTTAATTCATTCAAATCATTCCACTCTTCTTCCAAAAAAAAAAAGAGCTCAGCCTTACTAGTTGGCAATGAATTATGCCTATAAACCTAATGTTCTAATTCATCTCAAAGATATTCAATAGAATTGAGATCTAGGCTCTGTGCAGATTACAGAAGATGGGCAATCTGGTTTACTTAAAACCAGTTATTTACTACTCTTGCTTGATGAGTTGGACAATTATTATTTTGAAAAATATAATTCAAATTTGGGTTAAGAACTTCTAAAAAAGGTAACAAATAAGTTTTCAAAAGCTTAATATAATCAGTTAACTTTTGTCAACCATTAATCTAAATTAACGGACCCAAGCTATTTGCAGTAAAACATCCCTATACTATTACCCTCCTACTTGATTTAAAAATTGGTACAAGACAATCTATATCATACTTTTTATTAGGTAAATGCCAAACATAACTACAACCATCACCTTCATATATCTCAAAATAAGATTTATTACTCCAAATAACAGTATTCCATTTAGAAGTTCAATCTAAATATTCTTTTGCCCAGACATAATGTTTCTTCTAATTTGAAACACTAATATATAGTTTTTTCTTACCAATATGAGTATAATAACCTTCTTTATGAAGATAACATTGTAGAGTATATGTAGAAATATTTACGAAGGTTGATTGCAAGAATTTATCTTTCAAAACGTTCAAGGTGGCTTTGTGATTACTTTTTACAACACAAATTAAGAACTTTTTATCATAATTATTTAATATAGGTGGTCTACTACTTCAAGCAGATAGTTTTATTTTACTAGTTTATTTATACAATTTAATTATATCCTAAACTATTGTTTTTGCAAAATTAAGTTGTATTACAATAGTTGGAACTAGAGAACCACATTTCCAAGCACTAACTATTTAGCTTTGTTTACTTTTAGATAATTATCTACATTTTTGTAATATTGAGAAAAAACTACAAACACAATTACAAATTTTTTTTATATTTTTAAAAACTATAAGTCTTTAGATATCTAACCATATAAGTATTTACAATATACTCTCTAACAATTGCATAAAAATTAATTTTTAATAAATTCTTTAATTTGCAGATTACTTTCAAAAATGATCATCAGCTAGTAACTTTTGTTAAGGAAGTATACAAAATTCAAAAAACATATATATAGTCCTTTGCAATTTTCAAACTCTTTTTAAAATTTTTTTTCAAAATTTTTTATTTGCATCTTATAAAATTTAAAAAATTTACTATGTTAAATAGCATAATTAAAATACTACTCAAATTATTATTTGAACATCTATTTAATGCTATTATATAATTTTATAAATATATTTATAAAATCATATAATAGTATTAAATAAATATTCGAATAATAGTTTGAATAGTATTTTTTTTTTTTTTTTTTTAGTGATCATGTCATATTTTATTTAGAAATAAAGTAGTTACATTATCAAATACTATTACTACCTCTGGTATTATTTACCTTAAAACTAAAATACAACTCATTCAATTACCATGGGTATCTATCTATAATCTGCCAAAACAAGAGTTTGTCTCTCCCTACATTAGGACTACTTGCTAAAGGGGTTTACTAACTGAACCTTGCAGCCGATCATGATCATATTCTCCTTCCTTCACAATTTTTTTCACCTAGATCCGGGTAGAAGAGTAAAACCCTTACTTTTATCCAAGAAGAAAACTCACTAGCCACAATTACAAAAGAAATTTAAAAAGCTTAAAGCTAGTTTAGAAAAAGAGAGAGAAAAGAAAAGAAAAATAAAGAAAAAAAACAAAAAGAAAAAAAAAAAGAAAAAAAAGAAACAAGAAGTAAAACCTAAACTCTATTCTATTATAACTAGAAAAAGATGAAAAAAATATAAAAGAAGAAAAAAATGAACACAATCTAAATGGCACTTATAATCTATACTAGGCTTAAAAATTATATATCAAATACAACATTTGTATATCTCTACTATAAAGCTATACCTTAACAGAAAATTTCTTCCTGACTATCCAAACATTCGTGTGTGGCTTATTAGATAGAGGCCTTATCACATGTAGTAGCGCTATATTTGTTGGTAAACAAAACACGTGGTTGCAATCTACTGTGATGTCCCAATTTGTATGGAGTAAACAATATCGATTTTTTGATGGGAATAAGCTGTTTTGCCTACTTTTTACAGAAAATTTGTTAAAAAAGTAAGTGGGTAATAGTGTGGAGTATAGCTCTTGTACTTTTTTTAAAAGAGTGTATATTTTTTTTCTAAAGCCAATAAAATATATAGAGCCAAGTGTACTGCTGGTTTTTTTGTCAGTAGGTGATAAACCCTGAACTTGTTAGCAAGTAGTGTATGAGAACTACTTCTAAATAACAAGTATTATCTCCATGGTGAGTAATAAGCTCTAGGCCTGTTAGCAGGTAGTGTATGAGAACTATCTCTAAATAACAAATGCTGATTTATGGTTTTGACCAGTCTTATTTCCTTCTTTTCTACCATAGTTTACTGGTTTTTTTGAAAAAAAAGTTTGTTCTGATTTTGATACAAGAGATCATTGAGAAGAGTTCCATGACTATAAATAGTTTGAATAGTATTTTAATTATCTGTTATACTATTTAACATAGTAAATTTTTTAAATTTTAATTTTAAATTATTTTAATATTTATTTTTATTATTATTTTTTTTTTGATTTTTCATATAAGTTTTTATAATTTAATATTTTTTAATTTAATTAATTAAAAAAAATAATAATAATAATTAATATATTTTTTATTTTTTATATCAGTCACATGATTTGTCATTGTTATAGATTATACAAAATAACAAATTACTTTTTTAAAAGTTTTATTTAAAGTTTTAGTTGTAATATATAATATTTTCTAAGACAAAATTATTTTTTAAACTTTTATGATTTAAATAGTATAGAAAATACAGTATAGAAATAAATATCTTTGTCTGAAATACTATGTCTCCAAAGATGATCAATCATTTTGTCTTTAACTACTTGATATTTTTTAGGCTTAAAAAATTTTTGCTTAAACAGTAGAATATAAGATATACCTATACAAGAGCTTTTTTTTTTTTTAATTTTAAGGTGAGGCCTTGCTCATATCTTTATTGAGTAATTTATATAAGTAATTACATAGTAT
>CAJVPU010002542.1:0-10448 GCA_910591775.1 Dentiscutata heterogama | reverse complement strand
AGGTACGGCAGCTAGTGTGGAACCTAGGGCAGACTACTTAAATAGGCAACCAAAAGTTGCATGTATGGCTAGTCGTATTCTCATTAGTTGATAATCAGAAAGCTTAAATAGGTAATCTCCTAGTTAGGTTGCAGGTATAGCAGCTAGTGTAGAACCCAGGTGGACTACTTAAATTAGGTACTAAAAGTACACATGTAGCTAGTTGTATCCTCGTAAAAATTGATGTAATATTGTATTTATCTGAATAAAGCCAAATGCTGGGGGCCTAAGTGGTCACCTTAATATTAAAAAAAAAAAATTATTGGATATTACATTTCAACAACTTGTTTATCTAGTACAAATTTAATATTATTATTTCTGGGCTTTTTTGAAGCCCAAAAGCTAATATATTAAATTTCACAATCAAATAATAAATTATTTTACAAATATTTCTGTTATTGGATACAAAGTATTTAATAACTATATAGTATTCTAGTATAATTTTAACTATTCTCATAATACTTTAAATAAAAATATTTTTGCATTAAAATTTTAAAATTCTTCTTGCATATTATTTTTTATATAGCCTTTTTAATTAATTTTAAATACACATATATATATTTGTCTATGTAACTTTTTTATAACAAAAAAAAAGTACTTGCATATATACTTTGCAAGCTAATTTTAAACACTAACTCCAAATACCAAAATAAACTAAAAAAATCTCTCAAATATATATATTAGAGAAATATAGTATAAAGTTATAGCATTTTTGCTATAACTTATTATAATTACAGAATTATTGTTACTATATTGCTGCTATAGTTGATTATTAGATTATGTTTTTGTATATATTTACTCTCTAATTAGTTAACTCTACTAGATAAATAAATTGAAGTTAATTGATACATCAAACTTTAACAATTTATAAGAGTTGATGCTTTATCAAACCAAAATTAAAATTTCAAATAATAAATATAAATGTGTAGATAAATTTTATTGATTATAATTATTTGAAATTTGAAATAAATTGCAATTCCAAAATATAATCAAAACAATTAAAATAAGATAACAAAATTTTAAAAGAATAAATATATAACCAAATTAAATAATATGAGCTACCATCAATAGAAATAAGACAAATTAATATTTTAAAAAAAATTAATACCTTAACTTTTATAGCCTATATCTTAATAGATATTGAGACTATCTTTTGAATATTAAATTACTAAAATAACTTCAATATTCATTAAGATGCAAGCTATAAAAGTTAAAGTATTATTTATTTTAAAAAGTTAATCTGTATTATTTTTATTAATAGTAGCCTATATAATTTACTTTATATTTTATTTAATAAATAACAGACTATTATCAATACTTTCATATAATAAAGATATATCAATATATCAATTTAATATTAAAAATAAAACTTTAAAAAGATTAAAAAAAAATTCTATATTTGAAAATTGTAAATTGATTTTTGAAAAAAAACTAATATTTGAATAATAAAAACCAGAATTTAAACAAAAAAAAATAAATACTAAATTATTATAAATTTTGTTTCAAAATATTAATTTATTTTTTTTTTAAATATTGAGGTGAGTACTTAGACCCTTAATGCTTTATTAGTACTGAACATAATGCTTAGCACAAACTAAGCTATGATTTATTTATATTGTGAGAGTACAACTAGCCACATGTACAACTTTTGATTGCCTATTTAAGTAGTTCACCCTAATGTTCTACACTAGTCGCTATATCTATAATCTGCTAGAAGATTAACCATTTAAACTCTTTGACCCTATATCTGTACTACAATACCCACATCTAATTCTTTCATTTTGGGACCTGAGACTTTAACCCTATCACCCAGTCTCATCTCCAGAACCAGGGTATTTGACCTTGTACTAAACCCACTGAAATAGTATATATCTCACATATACACTTACCCAGCTTTTGGTAACTTATATTATGGCTTTACTCATACACTCGGGAGTTATTTACCCTACAGTTACTTACTAACACCCTTGCAAAGTTCAGTATTTAAATCCCGGTACCCACTTTCTATTTTTTTTATACCCTGTATCCTTGGTTTCCTTAACCTTCCAATCTAGTTAGCCTGGCAGAGTTGGTCTTTCCAGGCTTTAAGCGCCTTTCGGGTCTTCTTCTCTTGGTACATGCTTCCAGAGCACATGTTCTTTTCCTTTGGTGCGACTCTGGTAGCAAGGTTGGTGGTTCCCCCTATTACAGAATCTTGTTGGCCAATTCTTCAATTCTTTAGTTCAATTTGGATCTGTTCTGTGGCACCATTGAAGATCTTTACTACCTCTTTGCTCAGGTCTTGCCAAGCTGGTTCTGGATCTTCAAGTCCTCTCTATCAGTTTTATATGATCCTAAAAGTCTTATCATGGGTTTGCACTACTTAAACCAGTTTGTATTTCTCTACATAATATAGATGCTTCCAGAATCTTCTAGTGTACAAGGTGTATTAGTGTGACTGGAGTTACCAGTAATAGAACCCAACTTATCAATAAAAATCTGTTACCATAGCACAAGTAGTTTGTCCAAACTATTGCCAGTAAGATTCAAACTCGGTTTCTTAGTCAAGTTAGCTTGGGGGTGCAACAACTTTACAACTACTCTAAGTCATCACACTCTTTCAAAATATTTATAATTATTATTATTATATATATTTTATTAGTTTTTTTCTTTTTATATTTAAAGTTTCCAAATAATTATTATTATATATTTTTTTATTAGCCCAAATTATATCTTTTTCAAAAGTAAATAGTGTTTTTGAAAAAATTAGTATTCTTATAATCTTTACATAATTGATCAAATTTATAAATCTTTTAGCCAATTAAATTTGATTTGAATAAATTATATAATAAAATTTACTAATTATATAAAATAAATCCATTTAATAACTTATTTTAGCTAAAATATATATATAATATGTAAATTCTACTTTAGTTATTGTAAGAAAAAATCAAATAGTAAAAATCTATAAATATATATATATATTAGATTCCAAAAAGATTCTATATTTAGAAAGGTATTATATTATATAAAACTTTCTGTAAATATATTATTTTAGAAGGATTAAAGATATCTATTTTTATATTAATGATACAAATTTTAGTAATAAAAAGAGATCTTTTTAAATATTGTAAACAGTTAATTTTTATTTATTTTCTTTTTTTTATTTTCTTTATAACTTATTATTATTATTATATTATTGTATTATTATTATCCTTTATATACTCTACTATCTATATTTTACAAAAATGTCTATATTATACTATTAATTTTATATAGTATATACATTTGTATAACTTCAAGACCAATTTTCTCAAAATTTTATTAAGACAATCTCAAAAGTGGTTCTATAAAACCCTAGTATTTTGATTAATAAAACAACTTTTTTAGCTCTTGATATAGTAAAATCTTTTATAAATTGAAGATTTTCCAAATCATTCTTTGATTTTCTAATATGTAACATGTAATTTTTAATTATGTTACAAAGGATTGTTATTTGTGTATCACATGATCTTGTATAAAAATTAGTCTCAAAATATTATAAATAGACATCTCCCATTTTTTGCAAAATAACTTTTATATTTTACCTTTTTTTAGTTATATCTTTCTTATATTATTATATTTTAAAATTTTTTTGTTGTAAAAGTTCACTTATAAATAATAAAAAACTATTTTTTTTATTATTTTGTCTTTTTTATCCTTTTGTCTTTTATTATAAAGCCACAATAGTATGCCATTGCTAAACCATATGTGTCTTTTGTTCTTTTACAGATTTTAATTAAGCATAACAATTATTAGCTTATTATATACTAAGGCTCCAAAGTTTTATTATCTTGTATAATTTGTTTTGTTTCTTTTAAATATTAAAACTCTATTGTTATTAAACTGTCAAGTTATTACTCCCTTCTGCTTGCACTCTGTATTGAGTTCAAATTCAAAGTAGTAATAATGATATATAGTCTTTTTGAAATTACTATATAAAAATACTTATAAATTTTTATCTCTTTATATATAATCTTTTCTAAATACAATATCTAAACATATAGTCTTTTTAGGAATTGCTTATAGCAAATATATACTAACTAAAAGTTATATTAATATATATATATATATATAATAAGTTTTTTTTTGATTTTAAGATAACTTCTTAATTAGTAATTTATTATTAGATTTATAAATAAGTTACAAATTCAATAATAAAAGTACAACTAGCTACATATACAACTTTTAGTTGTTTAATTTAAGTAGTCTATTCTAGAGTACTAAATTAGTTGCCATATCTATAGCTTAACTAGAAAGCTATCTATTTAAACTTTCTAGTCACAATTTTTGTATCTTATTTTTAATCTAATTCAGGTATAATCTCACTACTCATAAATATGAATATATACAATACCACTAAATTAACAACAACTTAAACTTCTTTTAGCTTATCTTTGAAATAAATCTAATACTACATTGCTATGTTTCATATATAAAATGTTACTTATTTAATAACTTGTTTTAATTAGTATATATTGTCTGTCACTATTGTGTTCATATTTTATACTACCTTTTAGAGTACTGCTATAACACAATTCATATCTCAAGTACAACCTTTCTAACTAGTTTTTTATTATTTACTTTTTACTCTTATTAAGGTTTATAAATCAAGTACCATATTCTATTCTTTTATACTCTGTACTCTTGGTTGGGTTTTCTAATTCAGATAGCCCAGAAGGATTAGTCTGCTCAGATCTAAGTTTTTTAGCTCATATCTGAAGATCTCCTGATCTTTGGTACATACTTTTATAACACATACTCTTTTTATCCAAGATCTTATTTTAGAGTCTTTTACTAGTTATCTAGTTAACAAGTTAACTACTAAATATAAAACTAGTGTGGCTGTAGTGACTCTAGTAGCCTGATTGGTAGATTATTTTGCCAAAGATCTTTGTTATTAATCTAGTTTCTATATTCTTCCATTCTGTTCTGTAGTACTGTTAAAAGTTTGCTAATTTTTACTTAGAATTTGCCAAGCTAGTTTCGGATCTCTAAGTTCTCTATATAAGTATCTTTGTAATTTTTCAGTTTCAAAAGATTTATCGTAATTTTGCACTGCCTAAACAGGTTTGCTTTCCTTTGTGCAATGATACAAATGTATTTAAAAGCTTCTAGTACTCAGAAATATTAATATAACTAAACAACAAGTTATAAACCCAACTTAATATAAGATTTATTATTATAATACAAATATTTTTGTTTAAAATATTACTAGTAAGATTTGAACTTAGTACTAAAATCAAGCTAGCTTGGGAGTGTGACAACTTTACTAATTTACTAAATTGTCACACCCATGCATATATAATAATAAAAAAGGTTCATATCACTTGTCTGACAACAATTTCACTAATATTTATTTTTTGGCAATATTTTCTTGATATACTCTTTCTTCAACAACTATTTGTCTAATAACTACTTTTTTAATATACTCTTTTTCACAATATACCTTTTTTCTTAACAAATACTTCTCTAATATCCCCTTCTCAAACATATTTTTTTATCCAAGTTGAAAAAAAAAATATATTTGAGAAGAGGATGTTGGGGAAGTAGTTGTTGAAAAAAAAAGTATGTTAGAAAAAAGTGTATATTAAGGAAGTAGTTGTTAGAAAAATAGTTGTTGAAGAAGAGGTATGTTAGAATAATATTGTTAGAAAAATAGATATTAGAGAAATTGTTGTTAGGCAAATAACATAGATTCTAATAAAAGTAATAAAAAGACTATTATTAATAATTTTGAAGATAGTATAAAAAATTTACTAAAAATTAGAAATTTGTCTTGAATATAGTTTAAGAAATAAGTTTTATTATAAAATTAGAAATTTGATTTACTTTTAATAAGAAATTAGCACTGTTTATTACTTTTATTTTTAAATATATCTGCTATAATATAATAATTTATATAATAAATAAATAAACTGCTAATTATATATAAGTTATATCTAAATTACTATATATATTTTTGTATAAGTTTATAAAATTATATAAATTACATATAAGTTACAAAAGTAACTTACAAATTTGCCCAACTCTATGTGATAGTAATAATAATAGATTTAATTTATAGAAGAGTTAATATAAAAGATATATAATATTTTGAAGTTATATATATAATATTTTAAAGGTTGGCTTAGATTAAAGAGTAACTTTCTTTTTTAGTATATTAGACTATATTTATTTTTTTTTCCTTTTTATATATTTGTTTTCTATAAAATTAATTTTTTTTATTTTTTTTTACTTTTATATATATTTCTCTTATCTTTTCAACATTATACTTTTTTTTTTAGAATATAAACTAGCAATATAAAAAGGTAAATCTACTTTGCAAGTTACAGATAAACGCTTTTAATAATCAAACAAGCTTTATTTTAATTTTAAAATACTTAATTTTGGTAATAGTATTAGTATTTGATAATATAACTATTGATACAATTAATAAAATGAGGCATAATTACCAAATAAAAAAAAATAAAATACAAAAATAAATAAATTATAGTAACTAAATTTGCTAAAATCAATAATTAATTATATTACTAATATTAATTTAAAAAAATTGTAAATAACTATTTGTTAAATTTGTTTTTAATATTAACTAACTTTGATAATATATTGATATTTTATAAATAAATTTTTCAAAAGAATTTGTTCTTAATCTTTCAGTTAAAAATTATTAATTTTTTTTTAAATTATAAAAAATAAATTTTGTATTTTTTTACTTATATATTATATTGCACTCTATAAGATCTGAAGTAATATAAAATTAAACCAATAAATTAAAACTTTATTGCTATTCTAACAATCAAAATATTTATTAAGGTTAAGTTAGAGTTCTAAAGTTTGGTTCGGGTTCAGTTCAGGTTTGGCAAACCCAAACTTAAAACAAAACTCAATTATAAATTTTGATAAATTTCAAATCTGAACCAAACTCAAACTTATAATATCCGAACTCAAATCAGACTTAAACTCATGTTAAAGTCAAAGTCAGGTTTGGTCCAGAAGTTTGCAAAAATGTTTGGGTTTGATGTATATAATAAAAATTTAGTTCAAAATCAGAATATGACTATATGTTAAGTAATAGTAATGGCCAAAGCACAAATCTTATTGTAAAATGCTGGAGATCCATTTGTATATTATTTCAGAAAAGGCATGTGCATTACCTAGAAATTTGTTCCCTGCAAATAGCACATGCTAATTATCTGATCAAATAATGAATTTTTGAACAAAAAAATTATGCTATAGCTATTATGTATTATTGGAACAACTGAAAAAATTGCTGATAGCTGAATAAATAAATTACTAAATCAATTTGGTTATCACAATTTTTTTGTTGTTTGGAATTTATAATAATTAGTTGTAAGATTTATAAAGTTCAAAATAATTGCTGCTAATATCTTTACAAAGTACTGGTAGATAACTATACTTGCTAGCAAAACTTGGATAAATCTCAAACCCCTAAACAAATAATCTTAAATTTTTAAAAGTATATTGTCTATAGTTATAAAAATATATATAATTTATTCAAACAAAAATTATTGATAAAATTTTTGAGCCATCAGATCTTTTAAATTTGTTCACTTTAAATAAACTTAAAGTGGACAAACCCAAAGAGTCTGGTCAAATTAATAGTTCAAAAATTTTACTAATAATCTTTTTTTAAATAAATTATATATATTCTTATAGCTAACACAATATACTTTTAAAATTTTAAGATTATCCGTTTGATTTAATTTTTTATAACTAACAATTATTTTTTATAGCTTAAGATTTGTCCAGGTTTGGCGATTACATGTCTTTTATCAACTTAATACTTCTAATAATAAATATTTTTTTCCTTACTTACCAACTAAATTAACGTGAATAAAAAATTTGAACGTAGGGGTAAATAATTATTTGTGCTCTTTTTTTGTTGTTCACTTACATTTACAAATTAAATTAATATGAAAGAAGTGACTTGGAAGAAAAGGTAAATAAGTATTTTGTTCTTGTCTTGTGAACTTGTTTTGATGTTCTTAATTTTTTTTCATTAATAAATGTATTTTCTACTTACCGGTGTTGTATCCATATAGGGAGAACTGGGTTTGAAACCACAGAACGTGGTTTGAGATCACAAATCTTGGTTTCAAATAATGACCATTTTGAATATATAAATAATAAAGAGAATTGACATTTTGCATAGTAGATGAAGTAATGATATATTTGATCTTACCTACAAACTAAAATTCATTTCTTAATAATCCACTACCATTAAATCTGAAGGCAGACATAAAAAAACTCTTTCCCGTTTCCCTGAAATTCATAGAAAATAAAAATTAACTAAAAAGTAAACAAAATATAGATAATAGCCCGTTAAATAATTCTATCAACAAATAAAGTTACCCAAGTACAAGTCTGAGTTGACAACAGTATAATCACAGTATTGCAAACATAGCACACAAAAGTTCGAGTAGTAAAAACACACCTTCTGGCAACAACAGCTTCTTTGAAGCCTTCGACACCATGTCACAACATAAATCACTTCTTCGATTAGTTTTTGACACACTCTTTGGGACCTCCACACCCCACCGATACTGTTGACCCAGAAAATCCAACCAAAGCTCCAACACCACCATCTTCAACACCTGCAATCAAATGAACCAACACCAACAAAACTTATCAACCCAATCTACAACACAACTCTTACAACAAAACAAAAAGTGTGCATTCTAGCTCACCCCAACTGCAAATCAATTGGAGTCACATAAACCAACACAGCCCCTATTAGTCAGCTAAACAAAACAACAACCCTAATACAAAGCGGACCTGACTCTACCAACTCAGACCCCATAGATTTATTCACACAAACAAATCAAAACAGATCTATGTCAACCAGTCTAAATCAGAACAACAATGGTCTACTATCTTCACAAATGGACGTGGACCCAATCCAAGCCGACACCACAACTATAACAACAACAACTGAACTAACAACACTTCCAAGTACACCCACCCCACTCTGTTCATATAGCCAAGCACTACAGAACACCCCGGCCTTAAATATTTCTGACCTCCAAGTTGAACCTACACTACTATGAAATCGACAAATTATGGATACAATTACACAAAGAAACTAGCAAGACAACATGGTACAATGATGCAATACTGGAAGCACTACAAAACAATACAAGACTAACTGCATTCTTTCAACACAAAGCCACTACCCAGCCTATTTCATATAACCTGCCTGCGTCAATTAATACAAAATTCAACTATCTTGATACTGTCTTCTTCAAATTATTTATTAGAAACAAGCAAGCTATACCTCAACATCAAAGAGAGTTTGAAGCCTTATTCAATTTGGCCTTAGAAAAATACAAGAGGCACCGCCAAACTCACCTTATTAACAAAAATAATAGAAACCAAATCATAGACAAACTCAAAACAAAGATTGCAATTGACTATATTACCAATATCGATTTTCTCAAAACAAATCCACATGAAATTACCTGCAAAATCTTTTACTGTATCAATTTCGCATGCATCGAGCCTCCAAGTAGCTTCAAGGAGACCCGATGAATAATCTGTGGTATACTAACTGACAGATTACAACCCCTTCCAGACTCCATTGAAGACATACATGACAACATCAAAGCAATATTACCTTTTAACTTACCAATTCAAAACCACAATCAGTTCAAAGCAGTCATCACAGCACTTCACAAGATCTAAAAATTTGAGACCTTACCTAAATCATTCTTTGTAGAATAGCTAATGACCCTCCCAACAGACCCATCTGAACTATACCCTTCAGTTCAAGACCTCTTTCCAATTATAGAGCGCTCTGCACTCTCACACCTGTCCCAATATAGAAAGAAGCTTGCAGCACTTTATGAAGCAGAGAAAATTCCAAACAGCTACTTCAACTTATCCACACCTAAACCCCCTCTCCCAGCAACCTCTCAACAACTCCCTCATAATCCAGGAAATTCTTCCTCTGTAAACCAAAAGATATAGAAGAAATCAAACACTTTGCCGAACTCCTTAAACCCCACTATAGATTCAAACGTCTGTCTAGTGACTACATCATACAAAAACCTAGACTCCTGGCAGACCCAACCTCGATCAAAACTCAAATTAATTATACTTTTCCAATACAGAACAAATTACTTGCAAAAAGCTTCTTAGTGGAAATTGAAGAGCACTACAAATTTACTATCCCGCTCTCAATTGAGTACATGACAGTTAACCCAACAGACAAACCAGACCTGTCTGATAACATATCCAAGATTAGTCAACTTAACCTAACTATACCGATTTGGTCACCTAAACTGCTTATAGAAACAGCAAGAGAGCTAAGAAAATACTATTATTTTTCACAACTACCAAAATCCTGAATCGAAATTCCAAGCAAACCA
>CAJVPU010002541.1:0-10448 GCA_910591775.1 Dentiscutata heterogama | reverse complement strand
ACAGGTGCCGGTTTATGGTTTTGACCAGTCTTATTTCCTTCTTTTCTACCATAGTTTACTGTTTTTTTTGAAAAAAAAGTTTGTTGTGATTTTGGTACAAGAGATCGTTGGGAAAAGTTCCTTTGTTAACTATAAAAAGTTGAAAAATGAGTAATAAGAATTAAATTATTTGGTGGGTATTATAAAATAGTATATAAGTATTTGTATTCTTGAAACCAATTTGCTAATTTTATTTTAACAATTATTAAAAAAGCTTTATATTTATAAAATGAATAAAATAACTATTATGAATGAGATGATTCGAAAGGTATTATAGAATAGTAAATAAATATCAATTTTGTTAATTTTAATTTTTATGTTCGAAGGATATTATGCAATGATAGATGAGTATTTAGGTTTATAAATTGTGAACATATTTCACTGATTTAATTTTATTTAGAGCTGAATAAAAATGATTAATGTGATTTAAAAGGTATTATGAAATAGTAAACAAGCATATTCTTGATTTTTGAACTAATTACAAATTGAATAAAATGATTGCTGCAAATAAAATTATTATAGTAGATAAGTATTTATGTTGTTCTGGTTTTACTAATTTTGGTATTTATGTTTATAAGCTGAATAAATTGATTATCGTGAATGAATAATTTAAAAAGTATTATAAGATAATAAATAGTATTTTTGATCTGTAAACTGATTTTAATTTTAATAATTATTAAAAGAACATTTTCTTTGCAAAATTAGAGTATTTTCAAATATCTTTTTCTCATTGGGCTTATTAATTAATAGTTGCTATTAATTGGAATATTGTTTAATTATTGTTATTAATTGAAGTAGTGAACTTTATTTTGATTTGCTGAAATTTATAATATAAATTTAAGATTTTAACAACTTTATAAAAAAAGATAGTCTGTTTATAGTATTTTTTAATTAATAACAACTTATCTTTTCAGTTTATTCAATTACTGACTAACTAAAAATCTACTTATAATCTATTAAGTGAAGCATTCATTATAGAGATTTTAAATCAAAAACACTAGTGCTATAACTATTTATTTTTTTTTATAGAGTTGCTCTGATTGGAAATTTGCATCTTATTTATAAATTTGCAAAGTTATTATAGAGATTATAATTTATTACAACTATTGAGCAATATTGATTACTAGTAAATTATATTAAAAGAGCAGTTTAAGAACCTTAAATATTTGTTTATATTGTACAATATTTTATAATTACAAATTAGTATTTGTTTAGTCAATATAAATCAATATAAGTTTTTGATATTTACCATTATATAATATGATATTTTTAAATTTATATATATTAATCTAGTATAACTAAAAAATTATTTAAAATAAAATTAAGTTTTTTATAATTATTTAGATTAAATTTTGCTATTTGTGACCTAATCTCTCAAAGATGATTTTGTATTAAAATAATGAAAATTTTAAAATTTTCATCAAAAAAAAAAGTATAACAGGTGTTACAAAACTAGAACTATATTCTTTCTCAACTTAACAAATTAACATATTATTAGACCTTGATATATAGCAATATAGATGGATTAGTGGTAGCAAAAAATGATCATCAGTCTTGTAACTTCTATAAAGGTAATAGAATCGAAGTTTAATTTCTTCTGAATTACATTAACGGACATAGGATATATAGGTTCAAACCACTGTAAATATTGGTCAAATGAACTGATATACTTAAATTTTACAGTATATGCAAATGGTTTTGCTAAAATCACAGTGGTGTTCAAAACCACAGTATTCGTAATAATAATATCCTGATCCGTTGGGTATTAGCGGGGCTGAAAGTCCCGCTAATTCACATACGGTCAGGGTATTATTAATTAATACTCCCGTGATCTTGAATAGTGATCGGGGTATTAACGGTAGAATACGGTAGGTGGCTACTTCAGATGCAATATATACCGCACGAAAATTTACAAATTTATATTGCATAAATTCCGTAACCCTACCATGCATTACAGATTATTGGGTTTATGATAAAAATAACGAATTTCTCATTGTGTTAAATATCAAAACATGATGTTACATAATCTCGTGACAAAAATATCAAGCCATAAAATCATACGATCTTATATTATAACATCTTAGATAACGTCCCATAATTACCATTATTTTAAGTCGTGTTGTGACGTATCATAAGAACGAAACATTTTTGCAGGATTAGACTTGATTAGAATATTAACGAACGAGTTGGTTGAATTTTAAATTTTACGCTAGTTCAGTATAAAAAGGGTTGACTTAAAAAAAATGTGGTGTGTACGTACGTAGCATTATAGAGAAACATCAATTCATCACAGAAAGTTGCGTAGTATTTATAATTTAACACCAGAGCATTTATATCACGCTATTACGGTCTCATGTTAATACACGCCATTTTATAAAATTTGACTTTTACAATCACAATATCAAATTAACCCAATTATACTAATAAAGGTAATTCAGATTTTTTATATAAAATTGTATATTGTAATAATAGTTTGATTAGACAACTATTTGTAACTTTAAACTTAACGTTAATTTTTCCAAGATGATAACATTACCTAATGAATGCATCTTTGAAATATTAATTAATCTTCGAAATTATTATAGATTCTTATTTTCGTGTCTTCTTGTAAACCGTCAATGGTGTAGAAATGTAATACCAATATTATGGAGTGAACCTTCATCACATTTCAAAGATAAAGAACTTACAAAAGTATATCTATTAACCCTAAGTATTGAAGAACGTGCTCCATTAATTCCATTAAATATAGTACTTCCAAATGATCCAAAACCATTATTTGATTACACTTCTTATACTAAAATTGTTGATTGTTATGGTTTAGAAAATGGAATCGTAAATTGGCTTTGCTATAAAGACAAAATTCCTTGTAATTTCGCTAATTATTGCAATAAATATGAACTTTTTGAAAAAGAAGTTGAAACTATTAAGTGCTCTTTAATTTCAATGTTTTTACGAACTAGTAAAAATATTATTAGTTTAAAGCTTTGTGGGACCAGTGATA
The DNA here is from genome assembly GCA_910591775.1 of Dentiscutata heterogama. NCBI lineage: Eukaryota > Fungi > Glomeromycota > Glomeromycetes > Diversisporales > Gigasporaceae > Dentiscutata > Dentiscutata heterogama. The sequence goes on along the minus strand of CAJVPU010002541.1, from coordinate 7,408 downwards.
AAATAACAATGCAATTAATAGATATTCTTCCAAAAAAGACCACTATTACTTCCTTAGAACTTTCTAACATTCGATTTAGTTTAGAGGAATTAAAAGCAATTGCCAATATTCTTTACAAAAATACTACTTTAACTTCCTTAATACTTCATGATAATAAGCTCGGTCCTAAGGACGCGAAAATATTAGCTGAAGCTCTTTATAAGAATACAACTTTGACATCTTTAAATCTTTGCGATAATAAACTTTGCTCTAAAGGAGGAGGAATATTAGCAGAAGTTCTTTATAAAAACATTTCTCTTACCTCATTAGATCTTAGCTTTAATCAACTTGGTTTTAAAGGAATAAAAGCACTTTCGAGAGCACTTTATAAAAATATCAATTTATCCACTTTAGAACTTAATGGTAATAAACTTTGTTTTAAAGAAGGGGAAGCTTTAGCTGAAGCTCTTTGCAATAATGCTACTTTAACCTCATTAGGTCTTTCTGCAAATCATCTTGGTTTTAGAGGAGGAAAAGCATTAGCCGAGGCTCTTTATAAAAACAATACCTTAACTACCTTAAATATTGACGGAAATGAACTTGGCATTGAGGGAGTAAAAGAAATTGCAGAGGTTATTTGTAAAAATTCTACTCTGACATCTTTAGACATTAGTGTTAATAGGCTTAGTTTCGAAGGAGGAGAGGTGTTAGCAGAGGCTCTTTGTCAAAATAATACGCTTTCTTCTTTAAACCTTTCTCATAATTATCTCGGTTTTAAAGGAGGAAAAGCTTTAGCCGAAGCTCTTTATAAAAATACTACTTTAACTTCTTTAGATATTTCAGGTAATCAACTTGGTTTTGAAGGTACAAAGGTATTGACAGAGGCTCTTTGCCATAATAATACTCTTTCCACATTAAATTTATCTTACAATCAAATCAATTTTGACGGAGCAAAAGTATTAGTTGAGACTCTTTATAAAAATACATCTTTAACTCATTTAAAAATAAGTCGAAATGAATTTGGTCTTAAAGAAGCAATAATATTAGCAAAAGCTTTATACAAAAATTCTACTTTAACTCATGTAGATATAAGTGATAATCAACTTGGTTTTGAAGGAAGAAAAGTATTAACAAAAGCTCTTTGTAAAAATACTACATTAATTGATTTAAAAATTCATCATAATCAATTTAGACTTGAAGAAAAAAAAATATTGGCAAAACTTCTTTGCAAAAATAATAGTTTAATTTTACTAAATTTTGATGATTGTCAATTCTATTATAGCGATATATGACATAAGTTTTTTTTTATTAATTATTATTATTATTTTTTTTTTATCATTATCGTTTTGTAATTTTTATAATGTTATTTAATTCTCATTACAAAATTTTATTAGTTCAATAAAAAAAGGGCACAAAGTTAATACATGATTAAATCATTCAAATATCCAAATCAAATACTCTCTCATACTTCATTCCATCATCAGGATTGACAGCGGTGATTTGAATTTCTACCATTCCGAAATTCATAATGTATAAGATTGCACGCTTTTCTTCACCGGTAATAGGTACTTTAATATTAAAGTTATCAAGTAATTCTACACCTGGACTATCACAATATTCTGCATCTTCGTCACGTGTAACATACAAATCAAGACCCATCAAAAATTGAAAGACGTGTGCCGTTGAAAAAATCCTTACAACTTTTTCACCTACAGCAACTTTTTCTCCTCTTTTCGCTAATCTGCTAAAAACCTTGATATGTTCACCGATTTTTCGATCTAGAGGATCATCAGGCTTCCATTTTCTTATAACATCGGTTCCTATGTATTATAATATTGATTTAAGAAGTGCAGTTTTTTTAATATTCTAATAATTAACATACCATAAGTCCATTTCAAAATACGATCAACAATGATTCTTTGTGAAGATCCAAATTGTACGGCGCCTTTAACTATGGCGAGCATAGGATTAGAAGGAACGGAGATATTTGGAACAATTAGTTTAAACACATTTCTAATCCTGGAAACCAAATATCTGGATTCACTAAATCCTCCGACCAATAATATGGCAGAACAATTAAAATTAAGTGCTTCGAGCCGTCCATTAACTAACTTGATAACTTTATCAATAATGGGATCAAACATAGCTTTTATATCATCATATTTTATGGTTATAACCCACATTGATAATTCTAGTTCGTCCTTTAGGGTACCATTCACATATTCCTTTATAATTGGACATGTATCTATATGCAAAAATTTAAAGTATAATACATTATATAATATATATATTGGTATGTTTTAAGTGATAAAATATAGAGTCTAAAGATAAAATTACCTTCCAAATCCAATTCAAAATCAGTAAAATCTTCACTTTTTCCCGTAAATCGATGTTTAATTCGTTTACGAAATACATGAATCACACGTTGAATTTGTCCATAATGATGTTCTTTTAAATTTTCAATTGTTGATTCACCAACTTTTTTGGCTAAAAAATTTAAAAATTCTTGATCTACATAACTTCCACCACAATAATCACCTTTACTCTCAATTTTTTCACTTAATTTGCCTCCTACTAATAACTTCATTGTCGTTATATCAACCGTGCCACCGCCTAAATCTACTACCATGAAAGTATCTTGTATTGCACAAATTTAACAATATTAGTAAACATCTTATTTAAATGAATATGGAAAGTGAATATATACTGTATGTACCTCCAACTGAAAAATCAAATTCACCAGATGCCTTTAAGCAATGCACCGCAGCTGCCTCAGCTATTGAAAAAATGAAAATAAGTGAATTAATAATCTGTTATGGTGTGATAAAGTAATTAAAGAATTGCAAAGAGAATATTTGAAATTTTCGTACGTTCATGTACAAATAATAAATTAGAACCATTAGAATTATGCTTATATTTCGTCAAGCCAGCTTCATATGCACAATCACGCATAATAGATATAGCATCATTATCGAATTCTACAGGAACCTATATATCGTATAATACATTAGAGATGTAGATTAGCTTTTATATAAGGTATGTACAGTATAAAAATGGTAAAAATATTTAATTGTTTACATACAGTCAAAACTAGGCGAACATTTTTAAAGTAATCAATATTTTGCCATCGGTTCAATTCCTCTTTAAGCGAATCACCTATTTTACGTAAATAATCGATTATAGCTTGCTTATAATCAAGTCCAGGAGGAAGATAAGGTTTATTTTCTAGGTCATTATCATTACTCAAATGAAGCTTAAATAATTCGACGGGTTTCATATTGGACGTTTGATTGATATTTTTTCGATCTAAATTAATCAATGCAGGATAACCCCAATCTATAACTTCAAAAGACTCGTTGTATTTTAGCACCGTCGGTACTTTTGATATACCATCATATTCTGGCCATTCAACACAGGTTATAATATCTAAAGGTTTACTTTTTAAATGAGCGTAAGCATATCCCTATATTAAAAATTCGATTAAATTTTATTATTGTAAGCGTGTGAACGTGTGAATGTTTGATGCAATGTATACGTAAATATATATATGTCGTGCCTCAGATCAATTCTTGCGTCAGATTAAAACCGGCCTAAGTTAGATTAGGGTTAGGGTAAGAATCTGGGAAGGATTTGGGCTTAATTTAAGTCAATCAATATCGATCAGTTAATGCGGGCCAAAAAGTTGACATCTGACGCAAGCATTAATCTGAGGCACAACATATATAAACTCATGAATATGTTCTCACCGAATATGTGGTACCGAAATCTGAAAGTTTTGAAACAAAACAACATTAAGCATAAGATTCAAGTTTTTGATAGTTGTGACAAAAGTTAATTTGAATTACCAATTGCTGCTACTACACGAATGTCATTTGATTCTGAACAAGTTTCAGTTTTTAAAGCAGCGTCGAATAATTTTTTGAAAGATAAATTTAACCTGTCAACTTCATCTATAATGGGAGTCTCGACAGTGTCACTTGTTTCAGACATATTGAAGAAGCGTATCAAAGTTGTTAGCCTTCTGAATTAACGAGATTATTACTTTTTTTATATCAATTTTTGTCTCAAAGAGTGAGTGTTTCTTGAGTTTAATTTGAAAAGTTAATTTTATTGTTTATCATAATAGAATTCTAGTATTTTTTAACTACGATCGCACTCGCACATACTTTTTTGAAGGAACTTTAACAAATTTAGATAGTCAAATAAATATGGAGGCATAAATACAATTTATGTATGTGCACATTTTATAGGAATATAAAAGTGTAAGTTTACGTAATTTCTTTGGAAAATTTTTGAGTATATTAAATATATAAATTAACTACGTTGAATTTATTAGACTTTTTTTTTCTGTAGGCAGCGCAAGAATTTGTACATAAAATCTTAGTTTTGAAAATAAAATCCTTTTAGTTTTCTTATGGCTACTACGGAACCAACTGCTAAAATGGGGATCTTAGAAATTATAATTCAATTTTTTCAATCTTTTTTCGCCAATTCAAAAATTGAGGAACTTAAAGGAGAAATCAAAGAAAAGGATTTAATGATCGAAAGATTAAACCACGAGATTCAAAAATATAATAAATTTCTTACTAATTTACAGAAAGACTATGAAAATTGTAAACAACTATTGCAAATGGAAAAGGCAGATAAAGCTTTATTTCAAAAGAATCTACTTAAGAAAATCGATATTTATGAGCAACAGATCATTTTTTTTGAAAAAGAAAATATAAAATTAAAAGATGAGGCGTCCAAATATCAACTAGCACTGGGTAATGCAACAAATTTTCGATTTAGTGACGACGATCAGAATAACCTTATGCATCTTAAATCTGATATTGAAAATTTACAAAATATGATTGAAGAATATGTTACTAATTTGAAAAATGGTATAGAAATAAATTTTGAAAATGTCAATAAACTTTTATTAGAATATGGATCTCAAACAAAAATTATTACTCATGCGCCAAATAGACAATTAATCAAAGCCGTTTTACAGCAGCACGTCTTGAGAGAAATTCTCTCATATGCAGATACGTTTCATGAAGGACTCGAATTAGAAATTATTCAGAAAGCCGATAACTTAATTGAGCTCATTAAGAGATTCTCACATGAACGTGTCGGTGCAGATGATATCACCCGTGTAGCACCTATAAAATTACGTCAACAGGTTTATGCTATACTTGGTTATCGTGGATACGCTAATATAAACGAAAAAAAGTTTGGGAATAAACAGCATCCATTTCTGCCTATATTCCAAAGAAAATTAAATGATTTAATGAATAAATATCGCGTACTCAATGATCCTAAAAAAAGGAACGTGGCTGAGGAAAAGGCTGAAAAATTGATTCAAGAAGCGATTCGAATATTCAAGTTTCGTTTTAAGGTTCAAGAACCAATAATTGAATTTGAATGGATAAATTATGGTACAAAAATCATGGAAGGATGTGTGGAAACGCGTTATGAGGATTTTAATGATGCCATTGTTGATATATGTTCATTTCCTTTAATTGGTAGGGATTTATCTAATCGTGCTAAACGCAAGATAATTACCCTCGCAAAAGTTATTCCAACTCGTACTGGTTAAATTGATTAGCTACCCTTTTCTATTACATTCATTATATTTGTATTAAATGCTTACATAAAGATATATTGATATCCTAATTCAGCAGCTTTTGTAATGAATTAATCCTTATGTTCACTTCAATTACTGTAGGTCGACTTATTTTGGATCAGTGTATTATAAATTTTGATCCATAAATTACATTTTTATTAATAACTATACTTGCTGGCAAATTCCAAAATCGTTATAAATTTAGTTTGCCGTCCTAAATCTTCAACCTGCCATATTCATATATTAAAAAATTTTATTAATAATCTTTTCTACATATCATATATTGCTGATATATATATCTGTGATCTTTTTTTCTCTTAAATTGATCGCCAAAGGTAGTAAGGTATACGTAACAGGCAAATTTAAAATTTAGAAACTATACACAACCACAAGTTTAACTACCGGAAAAGTTCGTATAAAGATAAGGATTCGCATAAAACTCGAGATACCGATATTTGATAACATACTAATAATTCTGGGTTAAGAATTGATTCTAAAGCAAAAACGTTGATATTGACCAACAATAAAATCAGTACATTGTTATTGACCCACTAAAAAAAATCTGTTCCGTTATTGAAATTTGTATACCGTTTTTAATAACGCACCTATGAGTTTTTAATACTTTCACTCCATAGAACCTTCTTTATCCGAAAAGAAGCAAAATTTGAAAAATTGAAATTGATGTTGATGTGAGTTGAAAGAGCCAAAGAAGCTCCCGTAGTTATCTTTACCAGTGCAGAAGTATCATTATTAAATCATTATTACCTTCAGTTCAGAAACGAAGAGCTACAACAATTATTGTAGGTGCTGCAAATTAATTTTACCGCATTAAAAGGGTAAGTTAAACAATATAATAATTTTGAATTGATTAACTATAAATGGGTTAAAACAGAGTAAAGAAATCATAAATTCTTCACCTTCATCTAAAGCTACTACACGACGCTGTATGCATTTGAAAATCTTTTTTTCTGAAAAAACAAATTGGTTGAAAAGAAAAAAGTTTGTAAATGCTTGTTTCGAGAAAAAATTTACTTAGATTATAATGAAGATCGATCATGAAAAAGTTGTTTACATGGTTCAATGAAAAAAAAGATAAAACAAACGTCTAACTTGTAAAATAAACAAGTTTTAGTTAGGGTTGTTAAAACTTACCTGAAAACTTACTTTACATGGTAAGTTACTTAAGTTATAGTGTAAGTTACATGTAACTTACATTAATTTAACAACCCTAGTTTTAGTCCTCTCTTTGAAGTACCTGTATTAATCGATACTCATATGACGTGTGATATTATACGACAATATTATGTCGCGATGCGGCAAAAAAATTTTTTTTTTTAATAGTTAATAGCGATGTACCGTATTGGCGCATAATAATGTACATGGGCGTTATTTCAAACTCCCATTTTTTTGAAAATTGATTTTTTATTCAAATAACGCCCATGCGCATCCCAAAATAACACGCCTCCTTAAATGTACCATATTACGTATTTTTTAAGGCTAAGCTCATTAATAAAAGTGCTTCCTCTTGTAACCAAAATTTGTCAAAATAATTCGAATTACGCGTCTCAAAATAACGCGTTACTACGCGCCAATACACTGATTTTTAGTGAGTTAATAACGATGGTTCAAATAGGTAAATATCAATGTTTTTCGATTTTAAATGCTAAAAAAAAAAAATAAAAATCTCAAATTTGAATATCTTTGGTATTTATTAAGGGAGCTTCCACTTATTAGGTAAATATACCCCCCCCCCTCAGACCCAGGTAACTGGAACCTAACGGCTCAAAAATCCAGGGATTCGGAACCTCCTGACCCCTTAAA
>CAJVPU010002540.1:0-10450 GCA_910591775.1 Dentiscutata heterogama | reverse complement strand
CTACTTAAATTAGGTACCAAAAGTACACGTGTGGCTAGTTGTATCCTCGTGAAATTGATGTAATATCATATTTATCTAAATAAAACTAAGTGCCGGGAACCTAAGTGGTCATCTTAATATTAAAAAAAAATTAATATGTTTTAACAACTCTAAATTATATTTATTTAACCTACTATACTTTTTAATATTCTTTTATTATCAAAAAACAACCTTTTAATACACAATACAATTCTCTTATTCTTACTATTCTTGAAATATATTTTAAAACAATATACTAGAATATTAGAACCTTAATTAAAAAACAAACAAAGCTTATGTTTATTAATCTTTCTAACAATTTTTTATACTAGTTTTACTATAAAATATAGTTAAATACAATACTAATAAAAAATAGCCTAAAATATTATACCCAAAACCAAGTATATTAAATTCTTTATACTTTTACTTAATAACTAAACAAATCAATATAGACTTTAACTACAAATAATAAATCTATATAATATTATTAAAAAATGATATCTATAAGATTTCTTTTTAACAATATACTTTTTATAATATCATATATAATTAATATTTTAAGATTTTCTTCAATTTATTCTTACTAGAATTACTTTATTTATTTAAATTAATAATAGTACTAAATAGGGAATGGGAGGTGTAATGTTATATTAGATGCTCTGTGTATAAATATAATTAAAAATCTTTACTATAAAATTTTTTTTAAAACTATATCTTCTTATTATTAGCTAGTTCTAAGTTGAGGAGATTTGGTAGTCTGGTCAAATGACTTATTTGTCCCCTTACTCAAGTCTTTTTAATAACAAGAAAACTATTAATCTTTAAGTTAATTTAGATTTATTATAATAAAGTTTCTACTATAACATTATATTAAATAAAAAAAAAGTTAATTTTTAAAAAAATTTTTTTTTGTTAATTTTATTTTATTTTTTTAGTATCTAGCTTATATAAATTTTTTTATATAAAAATTATTAAATTTATAATTTTATATTTTTTTTTGAGTATTGCTAATTGTTCTTCTAGTTATGTACTGTAACTACTCCTTTTAAGCTATTTTAAAAACTAGACTAAATAACTATATTTGTTTTATTAAATTAAAATGTTTAGCATCTTAAAAAACCTCTATACTAGCTTTAATTCTAACTCTAAACCTAATCCTTATGCTAATTTTAATTTTAAATTTAAATTTTAAACAAAAAAAAATAATAATAAATTACGTATATAGTTAAAATTTATAGTTTTAACCATAGAAGCAAATTAGTTAACATATTTTTTTATATTTTTTTTAAATAAAAATTTAAAAATAGAATTAATTCAATATTCACCAGTGTAGAGTTAACTGATCTAAGAATTTTTAGAGTTAGGGTGCAGTTTTAAGATGAAGTTTTTATGTAACATAATGTAAATTAGACGATTTTAGATCTTGTGAGGTTTTCAGGGCTGAACATTTTTACTTAGAGTACCCGATTCTGTCTACTTAGTACGTTTTGAGATATAGCACCCTGGTGAACTTCACCTCCGGTGAGCGTTAAAATACTCCTTAAAAATATATATTTTTGAAATAATTTAGATTTAACCAGAGGTGAAATTCACCGGCCTAAGAATTTTTAGGGTTAGGGTGCAGTTTTAAGACAAAGGAGGAGTTTTATATGTAGATTTGATAAGGTCCCAGTTTCAGTTCTCGTAAGGTTTTCGAGGGTCTAACCATTTTTATTTAGAGTACCCGATTCCGTTACTTAGTACGTTTTGTGATGTAACACCCCGGTGAATTTTCACCTCCGGTGAGAGTTAAAATACTCATTTTTTTTTTAATTTTAAAAATTAATAACATTTTAAAAATTAATTTTAATTGGATAAAACCTACTATATACCTTACTATATTTATATTTATATATTATATTTACTAATTATTAGTTTTAAAATTATTATGTAGTAAATTTTTTTTAGTTTATATAGTATTTTCACTTTCTAGTAAATCGCTATTAACAAAATTAAAGTTAGGCCATACAAATTTAATTACTTGGTTTTTATAACATGAAATTTTAAAAATAGACCCGGCCGGCCGGCTACTCTCTCCAGAGGTGAAAATGTTCAGGGCCCTGAAAACTTCACGAGAACTGAAACCGGGACCTTATATCAAATCTACATTATGTTATATAAAACTCCTTTATCTTAAAACTGCACCCTAACCCTAAAAATTCTTAGGCCGGTGAATATTAAATAAATTCTTAAATCTCTGATATTAAAATAACTTTTTTAATAATTTACTATATATATTACTATATTACCGTATTTTTTGATAAATAAATATACAATACGAATTGGTAAACTTTGACATAAAACATGCTAGTAGTTTCGCTCTTTAAGATAACCTTATTTGGACAATCTTACTTAAGCTTGCCCCACGATTTTCATGATAATTCACCGAATAAATTCAATCCAAAAATTCGGAAGTTATTTTCATGTTTGATTTTAGTTGTATATATTCGGTAACTTACAGAAAATACTAACTCTTGTGGTTTCACATGACATTATAACATTGATCTGCACTTCTTGCAAAGCACAACAAATTGCTCTCGTTATAGTGAAGTGATATCAATTCATTAATAAAAATTTTAAATACAGAATCCAATATCTAATATTTATAATCACTATATGGGAGTTTTAATTGGTTTAAGTCTAACATCACTATATCGAGATAGAATTAATATTCTATATCAAGAGTTAATTATAACGAGTGTGACTTGTAAAAGCAACCAAAACGTTGCAAAAAAGAGATTTTTTTGAATAGGATTGATTACTTATATTAAGTTTAGATTTTATTAAGAAAAATAATGAAATAACCTCTGCCAGCTTTTCATTTCTAGAAACGGAAGGAATGGATTTTATTCTAAGGGGTATATGCTAATCGGTAACACACAACAAATTATTTTACTGTTTCTAAAAATGTTTTAACAAATGACTAATTTCAATGCCTAATATATAAAATATTTTGTATGCGGAATTTTTTCCGGCTAAAGGCCAAAGCGTTGGATAAGATCACTATATATATCGATTAAAGTAAATATATATGTATAATTACTAATTATATTTGTGTAAACTACTCCATGACTAATCTTGAACAACCCGGAAACACGTGATTTAATTCTGTCAAAATAGTTCTAAATTCTGGCCATGCTGTCGATAAGTGATGACTGAGTAAGATGTGTTGATAACAATTCATAAAAGCTATTGTTATTTATCATATTAAATTTATTTTTGTGGAAAGGTGACTATGTGAACAGATCTCTCGTGCTATATAGAGCTAACTTAAAGTTTAAGATGATTATATATAATAATTATACAGCTTAAATAAATAAAGATGCATTTCATAAATACACGAAATGTTGTTGGTTGCCTTAAAAATAAGATAAATCCAGATGAATAGTGCGTGTAAACTTTTACCCAAAATTTAATAGGCTAGTAGTATGTGAAAATGAAATCCGTTTTGGAATTATTCATTCGACACACATACAAGTTCGGTAATTTAGCCGGCACATTCCGTAACACCTCCGACCCAGGATTTGATTTGTCCACATTTTTACTTCCTAATATAAACAAATTTTTCGTTATATAAAGACCCTTAGCGTTAGAATTTCTCAAAAAATTAATTTATTTGTTGTTCATGCTGGTAAAAAAAAAAAACAACATATTAATTACTCGCTTTTTAAAGGCGAAATATCGAATTACTAAATAATTATTAATTATAATTATATATTATATATATATTATATATTATATATTAATATATATATTAATATATATATATATACATATATACATACATACATACATACATACATACATACATATATATATATGTATATGTGTTTAACGTTAATAATTGATATACGTATTCAATAATTACATATAATCGATATCGAATATAAATTATATATCAATTGCACATTTTACCTATCAATTTATCCATTATCATCTATTTACATAATGTTAAACGAAGATTCTAATATTAAACGACGCAGGGTGGCCAGAGCTTGTGACTCATGTAGAAGAAAAAAAGTTCGATGTGATGGTGTTCAAACCAGCTCTGATCCACCATCCTGTACCAATTGTAAGACTTATGGTTATGAATGGTATTGCCTTACTATTCTTAATTCTTTTTTATAATTCTAATTATTTTATCACTTTTTGACCTTATTCTATTCATTCTTGTTTTTTTTTAATAGTTCTTTTATTGATGCCCCAAAGAAGCGTGGTCCTCCGAAGGGATATATAGAAGCATTAGAAACAAGACTTCAAAGAATGGAATCAGTTCTTGGAAATTTGGTACAATCGGGCGACTTGCCTGAAAATACGATTAGTTCAAATCTCGAATGGATCAATGTCAATGAAAGTAACTTTCGTCATTCTCAAAGTTCTGCTATTAAAAGTCGTTCCTCGCAAAAATCCTATGACTTCTCGATTTCTCGGGATCCATCTCTATCAAGTTCAACCTATGTGAAAGCTTCTAAAGATCAAAATAGTGATAGTGAAGATGGTTTATTGAGTGAAACTAATTTTCGTTATGATTTAGCTGATAGTTTAGGTCAACTTGCAATTGATGAAACTGGTCGTACAAGATATTTCGGGAGTAGTTCTAATGTATTAACTTGTTTAAAACTTTTTAAAAAAATTCCCAATGGACAATTTTTATGTATCTATGGTGGGACTCCCATAAGAAACACTACCCCAGCGGTGATAATGAAATTTCCTCCAAAAGAATTGTGTGATAAACTATTAGACACTTTCTGGAAATATTTTCATCATCACATGATTTTTATTGATAAACTCGATCTTATGGAAAAATATAATAATTTGGAGGCAAATATTCATTCAATTGTCCTTCTATATGCTATATTCGCAATTGCTTCTAAAAAACTTGATACTCAAGAAGTTCGTAAGGATCCCAATAAACCATCAACTTCTGGTATGTTTATTTATTATTATTATTATTATTATTTTAAATAGTCGATTTATTGAGTGATATGTACTAATTACATTCTATATTATATATAAGGAGAGGAATATTTCAATCGTGCAAGGGAAATTCTTAGGAATGAATTTGAACACCAAACAATAGCGACCGTTCAAGCACTTTTAATATTAAGTGTATACGATAGAGATGCGACCACTTCAGTTACTTGGTTATATACAGGAATGGCCATTCGTTTAGCCCAAGATATGGGACTGCATCGTGATTCGGCAAAATGGAATTTTGATGCGAGACAAGCAGAAATTAGGAAACGTGTATGGTGGGCTTGTGTCATAAGTGATAGACTTACGAGTACTGCTTTAGGTCGAGTATGTAAAAAAAATAATCCTTATATTATTTTGTTGTGCCCTATTAGATAACTTTTAGAGACGTAAAAAAATTTTATTATTTATATTCTTTAACAGCCAGTCGCTATTAATGAAATTGATTTCGATGTTGAATACCCTGTTTTTGGTGTAATACCTGAAGAACCACATTATTATGTCGAAGAATGGATCGAGCTGATAAAGATATCTTTAATACTTGGACGTGTTTTCATCCATATTTATGGTATAAATAATAAATTATCTTCGAATGGTAGTAATGATAATGTATTACCTTCATTAGATGCTGAATTGAATGAATGGCGTGAAAACCTTCCACCAGGACTTCAATATGAATCATCAGCTACATCTAATGATAAATTAGAAAATCGACAAATGCTCCTTCATATCATATATTACACATGTCAAATTCTTTTACATCGTCCTCATATTCGTGGTCCAAAATCAAAAATATTTTCATCATCTGTTCCATCACTCTCCATATGTACTATGGCCGCCAATAACCTTACACATATAATACACCGTATGATGAAATCAGGATTACTTAGAGCTTCATGGTCTTACACAATTTATCCTTTCTTTACTGCTACTACTGTGCACATTATCAATGTCCTTAGTGATGATGATCGATTCAAAGAAGTTGCAAAGCATGGTATTAGAGTGACTTTGAAATGTTTAGGTGTTTTGAATCCTTATTGGTTTGGCGCTGAAAAAATCATACTCCTAATTAAAGACTTATTAAAAGTTAAAAATATTGGATTTGATGGAGTTGACGATATTCATGATGAAAAGGAATTAATTTTAGAATTTAAGGATAGAATTCCTGCTGAGGTGTCTGATCCGGCACAAATAACTTTTGCTCCACCTCAGACATCATCAAAAATGAACGCAACGTCCGTCTCATCTCAATCTTCGGTGAAGAATCAACATATTGTTAATCAACCAATTTCGAGAGTCATAAATAATTATGATACCAGAGATCGCAATAATAGTACACATTCGTCTTTATCATCTCCAATGGGTTACGACCAAACATCACCAACAGAATCTACATCTTCTAGTTCAAATTTTATGCGATTTAATGATTATCCTCTGAACACTAATAGCGGAATGTTTCCTTCGAATACTGATACTTTCGCTCAGAATGCATCACCACTTTTATTTGGTGACCGTGACGATCGAATGGGTGAGAATAATTCTTCCTTATCATTTCCTTCTGTCAATGATTTGAATGGTTGGACTAATTGGACTAAATATATGATAAGATTACAAATGTTAAAAGCATCTGGTCCTAATAGCAATAATAATGTAGTTCCAAGTAATGATAACATTTTGGCATCTACTAGTAATACTGGTACATCATCCTCAGCAAGCATGTTCTCTTCAATGTCTAATTCTCGTGGATTATAATGATGAAGGGTTATTTATTGTACATAAATAGTAAATAATTTTGGTATAATAAATATGTAGTTGTATAAAAAATTTAAATTATGCCTATATGTAATTTACAGAAAAACACGAATAAGATACACATATAACTAAAATCATATGCTTTATTGTATATAGTTTTATATTTATATGCCAATCTATTTATTACGCAGTAGTATCGTGGTAGTTTCGTAGTAGTGATAAATCTTTGTTGCGTTATCTTCAAAAAAATATAGATAAATTCTTTATTAATAATAATAATAAAATTTTTTTTTTATTTTTTCTAAAATTTTCAAATTAATTATTTTTTTTGAATAACAATTGAACAAATTGAAATTTTATTAATAATAAAAATAATATGTATTGAAATTGAAAAAATTTTATAAAAAACTATTAGAAAATTTTATTCGCAAATTATAAAAAAGCTCACAACATATCATCAGAAAAATTACTAATCAATATACAAATATATACTTTACGATCTTATGAACTTCTGTATAATGAATAAAAAAAATTAACAAAAAGTAAAAAAGAGCATTCTCGTGACAACAGCTAAGAATAAACTTGATACAAAGAATTACAAGTACGTAAAAAATAAAATTCCAAGATCTAGATCTGATTTGAATAACCAGGATGATCTGTTTTCTTAGTAGAGTTTGATAATTTATTAAGTTCATTTTGAAGCACATAAATCTAGTTTCCTTATTTAGGGGACGTCTTAGGCGGAGACAGTTACAGTCAGACCTCTCTAAGTGTACTCTCTATAAGTGCACACCCTCTCTAAATGCACACTCAAGTGCCGGCCCTAATATATACTTGACCTCCATAAATGCACTTTTTCTTATTATTCTCTATATGCACGTTATTAAAGTGTGGTCCCAAGGGTGTGCACTTAGAGAGGTCTGACTGTATTTTGTTAACTTTAGGGTTGGGATCACTTTAGTCTAGGGCTATATTAAGTTAGGTGTTTTATATAGCAAAATTACATTTTTCATTAATGCCGCAAAGTAGGGTGCCATTACTTTTACCTTTGTGATGATCATCACGTGATTTGCCTCGCCTTAGACGTCCTTACTACATTATTAGTTATTATTTAATACAGACGATTCGAAGTATCGACATGCATGTATTGCGGATATCACAAACCTGTCCCAGATTTTTTTATGTACGTACGTTTCTTACATAATCTGATGTTACAGTTACAAATAAAACATAGCATATTTTAAAATTAATTATTATTGCAGAATATTGGAGGAAAGCCTTTAAGTCTTATTCTGGGAATGTTCCGTTCTTTGGCCTGATTTAGGCTAAAAACTGAACCTAAATTAGGATTAATTCAATTATAAATCTTTGGTTTTAAAATACAGTAACTGGCTCTTAATGAAACATATACTGTATTAACTAGCTTAATAAAAAAAAAAGCTTGTTTTTTAAAATATATGTTTAACGTTAAAGTTTCGGTACAGCTTTTAATATATAAAAATTTTAATTTTAGATTTTATGGACTAATTTCGCTAAAATTAAACATTAGTCATCAATAACGTAACTGTAACCAGATGTTTATTGATTAACCAAGTTACGCTCAATAGTTACCTTCCTGATGTGTAATTTTTGAATTTGATATATTTTTATCTCAAGTGTCAAATTGAATAAAAACAAAAAGGAATTTGTTACTTTGAAAGGTTATTTTCCATTTTTCTGCTTAATAATGTAGAAATTTATATGCCTTAGAAAAAAGATTTGCTTCGCGCGAGATAAACTTAGCATATAGGTTATTGTCATGTGATCTCGCGCGAGATATGAAATGATCACTAAAATTTTTATTTATCTCGCGTGAGTATGATATTAGAACAACAATATTCTCTGAAAATAATTCATAGGATTTAAACTTAATAATTCTAGATTTTCAGATTTAAAGTTTTTTTTTTTATATGGATCATGATAAAAATTTATTATTATACAAAGATAAGAGTTCAGCAAAAGTAACAATTAGTTTTAAAGACTTTGAATAAAGTAAGATAAGTACTGTACATTGTATTTGAGAATAATTAGATCTTTTTTTAAATCTTTTTCGAACTAACACCGTAAAGATCGAATACGATTAATCTCACGTGAGACGAACGTGTTTGTTTGATCACATAAAATTTTTCTGGTTTTTTTTTTTGATTTTACAACACAAATAACACGTGTTAATATGTGATAATATCACAATATAACTTATTAGATAGTGAAATATTTGTGATATTTATTCTTGGAAGCTGTTGCGAAGATGGAATCGAAGTTGAAAAGGATGTACATGTATTCATTGATGATCAAAATTTTGCAATCCTAGATAATTCTCAGAATAGATCAAGTTAGATATTGCCATTAGTTAGGAATTGGTGTTGAAACAGATAAACACAAAGAGTTATCGGGAAGTAAAATATCTATTAATCTATTGTACATATTAGCTATTTAAAACTCATATCTCTTATTCGTATTTTTAATCCGTGAGTATCGGTGGAACTAAAATCAACTTATTTATTATTATATAATGCTCTTCAATCATTTTATTCGCATTAATTGAGTATAAAGATCGTTTACTAATATTTGGAATTGAAACCTACTTATTAACGTTACATAATGCACTTCAAACCATTTTATTCACATTTAGTTGTGAGTATAGAGATTGTTTATTAATATGAAAGACGCCAAGGGAAAATGAGATTCAATTGTATAAGTTTTATATGATCGAAATCCCATTCCTCTTGGCGTCGCTCATAAATAATACTGTATTTGGAATAGCGATCCTATCTGACACGAATTTGTCTCCCGAAAAAGATATCCGTTATCTGAGATCAGATAGGATATGTATCCGTGTTATCCGTTTAGCGGATATCCGATTTATCCGACAATAATGTAATAATTTTCATAAGATAAGTTGCAATATACTTTATAGATTTATAAATTTATAGATTTATTGCTTAATTACAATGTAGGTTTATAATATATATATTACATAATTACAAGCAAAGAAATTTCATAATTTATATTTATTATAATTATTACAAACAAATAATATTTAATGTGAAACAATTCGCAAATTTTTTATATAATTCCTATTCGAGAGGATGAATTTTAAATAGTTCTTTTTTAATTTAATAAATTGCAAACACCGCTGAACGAATGCTCGCTAGGAATTGAAGTTATCGGGATTGCCAAGTATATTTAGATAAGATTGGAAATTTTTTCGAATGTAAATCCCGCCACACTAAATACCTTTCACAGTTAATTCTGATACTTTGAAGTATTTTCAATTTCATCTGTTACTTGTAAATCAGCTTTTCCCACTAATTTTATTAACAAGGAGTATATCGCTGATCGTAAAATCGTCCCAATGATTGCCGTAACTAGTTACGGGCTTAACCCGGAACATCATTGGGACGATTCTATTGATGCGATCTGTTATCCGTTTCCTATTTAAAATATAACGGATAATCCGGATATCCGGATTCTCATAATGTAAAATTAAACTAGCGGATATCCGGATTGTACTATGCCCTTAAATCATGTGATAAAGATGTATGTATAATAAAAACAGGGTATTCAACATCGAAATCAATTTCATTAATAGCGACTGGCTGTTAAAGAATATAAATAATAAAATTTT